>JABFQM010000514.1:0-33887 GCA_022816865.1 Zelostemma sp. ZL-2020 | reverse complement strand
AACTGTTAAAATTTTCAATTGTTCGTCACGAGCATTTTTGTACAATTTTTTCACTCGCGTATTTTTTTTCATGAAGAAGAAGATATTGTTGAATAAATTATACTCACATATTAAATGTAATTAATTACGTTGCATTCTAAATATTTTTTTCAATTCGCCCTTGCATCAAAGTATCGATCCACCTTAAATTGGAGGAGAAAATACTTCGGGAAAAAAAACTTGAAGCATTTGAAATTCTTCGAGTTGAAAAAATATGTATTCGTGTAAAAATATGTTCTTTACTTCGTTCACGACTCATTAGACCGAAAAATCAAATTGTCGAAGAAATATTTTGTGTAATCGACAAAAACGTAGTCGCGACTGAGAAAAATCAATGGGAAAATGGACTCACCTATGGTAGTGATCACGGTGAGGCAATACAGGAATGCTTTGGCAAAGTTCCACTCGTAGTCGACGACCCGTCGACCGGTGACGCCGTCGTTGCTAGAAATTCCAGTGAACGTCCCCGAGTTTTGCGCGGCGATCATGTCGGCCGTGATGGTTTTCACAAGCCGATCCTGAAACCGCGCTATTTCCTGCGAAGCGAGCCGCGTCCAATTTTCGCGATACAATATGTTAAGATCCACGGTGAGCTCCCATATTTTCTCCACCGCTTGGGCCCGCGCTTCCTGTGTTATCTGCGAGTTAATTAAATTAATGAGGCATGATTCATCGCGCTTTCGTTGTATACTTGAAGACCGAAACGAAGGTTCAATTCAGCGTGCGCGGAAAAAAAACGGTAGGAAGACCTTGTTAGGTGGCGTTAAATTAAGACGGACAATGCGAAAAGAGTCTAATTAGTGAATCAAGCTTTGCACGCGTACGATCTTTTCATATTTCTGGAAAAATCGTGCAAATGAAGTAGGTTGCGTGAATTATCCCGCTGAGCTCGGCCATTCTAAGGTAACGGAGATGACTTTTGAACGCGGAAAAAGCTCACCGTTTTCAAAAAAAGCTACACGAATTTGAGACACGAAAAATGTATAGTTTTTTTCAAATACGTGAAACAGTGTTGAAAATTTTAATGAAGTAATTAATAATGAAGAATACAAATGTTGCTTTATTTAAAAAATAACAATAGTTTTGTGCAGACAGGAAAAAAAGGAAACAATTCTCAATAGAATTTTAAGAGGCCATAAATCGATAAAAAAAACGTGTTTGTAGATTAAAATAATCGGTGATAGTTTATTAAAATTTACAGTTGCCAATTTTCAACTTTTGAATAATTCAAAACGAGTATTTCAAAGTAAAATAAATGAACAATGAAAAACTAAAAATGTATTCAAAATTCTCTTGAAGAGTTTATTATCCCATTTCTTGGTTTTACGTTTTTTAGAATGGCCAAGTTGCAAATTTTCTCGAGTCGAGCAACATTTCAAAAGTTTACAACCATCCTGTACTCGACTAATGAATGTAACGTACCAGGATCGATGAAATTGTTCAATTCGTATGCGCTCTTAATTCAAGTTCATCGGGGCGCATCGCAATCGCGATGTTCGACGAGCTCGTAAACATTTCGACAACTGTTTTTCCGTAATTTATTTACGTCGTCAAAACCGTCCCGTAAAGTTTTTTAATAGAACCACATAAAATAAAGCATCCCTCTGCCCTTTTACGATTCATAACATTGCTCGCGGGCTGTGCGCTTCACTTTACGGACGATAAAGGCGGTTTTAAGTCGTCCAAAATTGAAAGATTCTCGACAGAAAAAAACGTTTGACGACAAAAGAATCGTAAGACGAAATGAGGACAAAGGGAGGAGAAAAGATTGGCGTACCTGTCGCATCCAAAGCGTGCTGTTCATTCTGGATGCGTGATTGCCGACAGGGATTGTCGTGGCCAAAGTTTTCTGATGAATCGTATCCGCGTTGCTTTCGATAGCGAGGAAAATGAAGCTGCCTAAAAGAGTGTACGCGACGAGGAGCGCGCAGATACCGAGGTTTATAATGAATCCTTTGAGGAAGGAATGATGACTCGCTTTGTCTGGCACACCGCCGAAACAGAGGCATCTAACCTGCGTGTCTTGTGCCTTCGACGACTCCTGGCCCTTTTTTAACGACGACGTATTGCCATTATTCGCGGACTTGAAGCCCTCGTACGCTCTGTAATGACGACTGCCGTCCTTCTCCATTCTTCCCGTTATAACTACACATTCGTTATCACGGAAATGGCAGATTTTCTATCGGAAATGGAGAATATGTAATGTCTCGAATACCCGGGAAATCGCGACACTTTGTGACCGCGGGCGCGGCGACAAAGTGAATAATTCATTTCACCTTCGGCATGAATCGTTTATTCCGCCTACGAAATCATCGGGACAGCCGTGTTTGCGTTATTTTTGGGCCGATTTTTGTAGCGCGCTTTTCGCATGCAGGCTTCGGTTACGATCAGCGGCAAGCTTGCCATTTTCTCAATTTTTCAAATCGAAATTCACGATTCGCAAACGCAAATTGTGTCGCTATCTCCGCTCCATCTTCATGAGTCTGCACGGGCGTTGTTATCTCTCTCGCAACGTTAATAACGCGCGACTTCATTAGCCTCTTTTGACCTTGATCATTGTACTTTTTCCTCTTCATCGCGCGTGGAAAGTAATGAAATTGAAACGATTCAATTTCATTATTGAAACGAAACGAAATGTCTTTCGGCGGATTTTCCTCGTTTACTCTTGAGCTCTGCTACCTGAAACAAAAACAATGATTCGCTGTTGAAAGTTATTGGATTGAGATTCGTAAACTCGATGCAAGGGATGGTAGATTTTCTCGGTTCTTTCATGCGAACCGTACAGCAGACAGCGCGGCTTTTCCGGATTCCGAGGACTGGTATTTAAATCAGACTGTCAGTGAACTAAAATCCTGCCCGATCTCTGACACGGACAGCGTTTCGCCGTCCTTTGGAGACTTTTCGCGAGGATTTGCGCGGGTTTTCGCGAGCGTGACGACGAAATCTATCGAGTTATCGTCAAGTTTTCGGTTCCCGGTTTTTCGGCGCCTAATTAAAAATGACCCGGTGCATTGTGCGCTTCTCGAATGAACAAAAATCCCCCCCACTTATCACGAAGCTTTGAATTTCTCCCTTGGAGGCGCGGGATTTCGCAAATAAATTCTCGTAATCGGACGTAAAAGCCCGAGTTGAGAAATCTCCAGTCAGCACTTTCAATATAATCGTCGACATTTGTCAGGATATCGCGGGTCCGTACGCAGTTTTACGTGTCTGCGGACACGATCCATCGGCGTAAGTTCCTGCCTCAAAAGTCTGCAATTATTTTCACGCTCGTGTATTAGCATTTATAAGCAACGCTGGGTAAGAACCGAGAAGGTAACAGACTTCGGGGAAAAAGCGAACGAGGAGAAGAAAAAGGCGCTTCCAACGACGAGAGGAAAATGCAATTTTTCCGAGCTCCGCTTTTTCAGACGGTGAGTCACCTGTGCTCGTCCCAGCGACTTTTAAATTCCTACCATTGTCAACTCTATTTGCGGAAAAATGTTTATTCAATTCTGCTTACCGTCATGCCAAGATGATTTGGTTTCTTTACTGCGAGTATTATTCCGCACAAAATCTAAGAGGAATGAAAAGAAAAAGAATTACATCGAGCTGACTTTGTTTGATGAAATTAATGTTGAATGGTTATCGGAACGACGACGCGTGATTCGTCATTTACTTCTGTTTAATTTGACATTAAAGCACCAATTCGAATCTCATTCGCATGATAATACCCTTTGTCCTTCGTTCATAATACATTAGTGCAAATCCCAATCGGGCTCCCGTGATTACAGAGCAGGCGATTTCTGGCGATTCGACTTCCATTTATACTGAGGAATGGCTGCTGCGCTGCGACAGTTTAATGAAATTTTCAGAGTCCTCCATAACGCTATAAATCTAAAGTAAGCGAAGATCTGTACATCTCCATGATACAGGATAAGCGAACTTGGCGATGTTCGACCTCGGAATTCACGGGAATTAATTAGAAACTGGAGAAACTCGGAGAATCGCGAAAAGTGTTCGAATCCGGCCGAATCCAAGCCAAAAAAACGGGGCTGAAAGGTTTTATTCTTCTTCAAGTTCTTTTGCGAATGAGTTCTTCAAAAATTATTGACGTGATTGGACATTTCTGTTTGCAATTTCGGATTTCGCGTATTAAAAGGACGAGGAACAATACTCCTTTTTAACAGATTTGTGGAACCAATTAATTTTCGTACGAGTGAATTCGCATGTAACGTAATTGCAATTTTTTTCTTTTTCACCAAAAACGATACGCGAGTGAAAAAATTTACAAAAAAGTTTTTCCATTTGTATTGTTCGTAGGACAATTCACGGTAGCGCTTTGAAAAAATATTTATTTACAAAAAAGATGCACGTATTTGTTCAGTAAGTCGATCAATAATTCTTTGAAGAAATACATGTATCTTTTTTGTAAATGAATATTTTTCTCAAACGCCACGGTTAAGTTGCTGCAAATTATCCTGTGAACAATATTCATGGCCGAACATGCAAATAAGCCAAGAAATAAAAATTTCTCACTGGAAAAACTAAAAAATTTCAATTTTCCCTTACGAGCATTTTTGCACAATTTTTTCACTCGCGTATTTTTTTTCGCGAAGAAGAAGATATTGCTTGATAAATTATGCTGGCATATTGAATTAAATTAATCATGTTGCATTATAAATATTGTTTCCAATTCACTCTCACTTAAACGAAATGGAAGGGTAATGGAAGATAAGACTCGTTGCTTTTACTTCTTTAGTCACAGTTACAATGCCACGAACGAGGGCAATTCCATGACTCGCAAATACTGATTTTCGCCATCCGAATTGTTCAAACTTTTCAATTCTACAGCCTGCTCCGTAATGTTTTCGACAAAACGGATAAAGTAGAGTTAAATTCTCGCAGCGCTCACGGAATGAACCAATTCTCACAGAGCTTTTCGCGTAAAGTCGTCGATAAAGTAGCTTTGCGTTAATCACGCAAAGACGTAAAAAATGAAATTACAAGAACGAGAGACGAGAGGGCAGGGAAGACAATTTTTTGCGCTCGAAAGCCCAAATTGCATACCACCGCGTATCAAAAGTAAGTTCCGGCTGAACTTTTCGAATCGAACTTTCCGAGGGAAAACTTTCATTGAAGGTCTGCGTTCTTTTCTCTTCCCTTGAAATTCGAGACGTAGCAAAAAGTTCGCCCCGTTCCGCGTCTGGGTCAGCGAGTCTTGGCGCCACGAGTAGTAGAAGCGGCTCGCGTTGCTGCCTGCAATACGAGCAATTCCGGCATTACGACACGGGTTTTCTCGCGAGTGGCGAGTTTGAAAAAATCCAAATAAGGTCGGAGAAACCGAGGGAAACCGAGGCTGAACTCGCGGACAGTGACACATGGCCGTCCACTCTGGACCTCCCAGATTCGCCCGGCGCACTTATCTCGGATATCAATCCCCTCGCCCCGTTTCCGAGAAAACTCCCGCATTTTTCGCTTTGAATTCCCAAGCATTTCCGCGCGTCCAGCACTCGGCGGAGGAAATTCCCGAACAAGCTTGAAGAGAAAGGGAGCAAAGCCTCGAATAAACATCAGCATGGAAGGGAAGAACTCTACTTCTACAACGGGCCTCAAACCGCGCTTCGCCAGAGGCAGAGTAAACTCGGCGAGTAGGATGTAAAAAGCGGCGCGCCCGTTACGAAAGCTCGGAAGGAGACAACGCGGCGGATGAAAGAAAGAGCCAAGTAAAAGGCTTCTGGAACGACGTGAATTTTATTAAGATATTCAAGTAGGGAATTGCATTAAGGAAATAGCCGCACTATTGTTTGCTGAAATATGATTACGGCCGCTCGCAGATTGTCGAAGAGTATCCGAAACTTTGCCTGTCGCTGCAGCGAAATTTCGCATCTTCCGAGTTTTGCGTAATGAGCCTGACTTTGGACAATGAACGTAAAACATCTTGTTTAAGGCGGACTTTTCGAATTCTCCGCTGACCAGGGAACGGCGAATTTGACGACGGTTGGAGAGAAACAAAACCGTTTCGGGGTGATTCGGGTTATGAAATATGTTCCGCCATTTCTCGAACCGCTAACAAGATAAGATTCCCTGGAGTAACGCATTGATTTCAATACCGGAGATACGTTTTCCCAGGAGTCGAGTAAAGGCAACGTTTAAGTTGCTGGAAAGTAATATTGAAACTTTGGATTATTGCTCTTTTCCCTCGTAAATTTTACATGGGAGACGAATTGGAACGGGGAAAAATGAATTTTCCGTGTTGTACTCGGTTTTCGAGTGATGATAATTTTATTTTCGTGTAGTGAAACTTCTTTATTATAAATAAGACATGTGCGCGAGCTGACGTCTCCGTGGAATTTCTAACGAAACACAAATCACAGTAACCTGAACGTTCGTTACGTGAGATGTCGTCCATGAAATACAGACTATCAAGGGAGCTCATTCAATCCTTCCTTGCACGAATATACTGTTTTGCCAGGTGATTTAAAATCGGTCGGCGAATCGCTCGTTTCTTATGAGGATTGCGTTTTTCAACTGTTTATCACTCTACTAAATTGCTCGATTCAAAAATCGAAAACGCAATCACGGTTGAATCATTTTTGGTAATTTAAATAACCTTTGTTGCAAACAATTTTCAGTTTACAATTTTTTTATTGGTGGTTATCGCTAAATAAAGTGAAATTGAATGAATAAATGAAGTAGCTGATCTCGTAACGGAATTGATTGAATCCCCGATGAAAATTTAATAACGAATTAAGTTTTAACGTTGAATTTCATCACAGGTATGAAATGTAATTTTCCACATTTCAGAGATCAATTACAAAACCATTCATTTATTCATATTTCCAGGGCAAACTGTTAATACTTGCCAACGTTTTTGTTCGTGTAAAAAATAAGTCTAACTGAAAACGAACTGCATTCGGCCACGGCTCGCGACAGGAAATTTCACGGTTATCTCATAAAATTTTTACAATTCAAAGCCGGAACAATCTTGAATATTTACGCGTACCACGTTCGCCGGGTTCTCTCTTGTTTTTTTTATTATTTTCCTTCCCGCGATCCTCTGGGGAGCACCTTTAATCGAACATTTTCCTCCTTTCTTCCCTCGATCCTTTGTGCTTTATATTTTCCGCTTGGTCACAATGTACACTAATGCTGCAACGCAGCAATCGAGTTTTATAAATAATTTATAGGTATTTCTCCAACAGAAATGCAGTTACAGAAAAATTCGCTGCAGATGAAATAGAAAATATGTGCCCCAAGTATTTAAACTCAAAGAACGATGGTCAATTATCATTATTCGTGACAGTTTGTTGCAGTATTTACAGTTAAAAATAGACATTCGTTCTTTGGTGTAAGGAAAATCGCGCGAGCTGGCGCAACCTGGGAAATTAATGGACGAAGATCCTGGAAAGTGCAAATTTGAATTCGACCCATGGCTTCTCAAGAGCTATTACATTGCCTTTCATCGAAACTCCGTGCTTGCCTCAGCTTTGTCTGCGGCCCTTTGACACTCGGCTACAAGAGACCGCAGTCGTACAATTGTCTACTCCGAACAGAGTTACTCTTTCCACGCGTTTCACATTTTTGCGTTGCACGTACTAACAACTCTCGCGAATCTGTACATGCCGCGATAACTATGTTCGGGCTTAATTAGCGCTTGATGACAGAGAATTTCCTCAAGGCTGAGGAATTCCAATATCAAATTTAAACCATTTCCACAGCGGCAGCTTTCTCGATCATTGTAACAGCCTGAAATTACACCTCGCTCGATTGAACGCCGTCAACGTTTTTAATTCAATTACTCGTCATATTCGGGGACGACGAAACGGAGTAATTGAAAATAAGTGTTCTCAACATTTGACTAAAGAGAGAGGAGGAAAAAAGCCAGAAACTTGGCTTCTATTGATTTCTTTGTCGCGCGCGAACAATATGATCATAATTAATTAACAGCCATTGTTTATCGCGAGTCCTGTCGCATATTTCAATGACGATGTCGGGCGTTATTAAAGCACGACACAATACTGTACAACCAAAGTTTACTTCGTCCAGTAATTTCGTGGTCAAACGAATACCTGGCATATCCGGCCAAAAGTGGTTGCTCCGAACTTTGAGCGGGAAGAAAAGAAAAACAGGCGGATTCGAGAAGAGGAAATTCGACGGGATTGGGAAATTATAGGGAATTCTGGGTCGAGCCCGAAGGTATTAAAAATCTTCTCGCATTTGACGTTTCATCGATGAATGCAACGATTGAATCCAGTCACGCTTTTAATCAGAATTAGCTACTCGAGATTTCTTTCGAGATTCCGCGACGTGCCTGGATTGACTGCGAGAGTGACGACACTGAAATTCCGTTTATTCGATCGCCTTGTCTAATCGAGTTCCTCGGGAAGGCGGCGCGAGTCCTACAAGATCCTTTCTAAGGCTCGTCAGTTCGGCAACGAGGACTATTAATCGAATCGATCCAACTCCTGCGATGCGATTAAGAGAATCGGCTTAAATGTTTCCGCTGCATAACGACGCTTCGACTTCACGGCTTTCTCTAATAGTAATTATGCGTTCTACATTTCTTTTTGTGTATCGTTTGAGAAAAATGGCAGGAATTTGATTGGGGATTGGAAAGGGAAGAGAATGAATTTTCGAAATTCATTCTTTTCTTTTTTTATAAAGTTGGATGATACACGTTTTTTGTTCTTAGATCAGTAAGAATTCGGAAGAATTTTTTTTATCGATTTATGGTTCTATCAAGCTGTTTTCCTTTTTTTCCTTTCTGCGCAAAACTTGGTATTTTTGGAATTTTTAAACACGCCTTCAAAGCTGAAAAACCTTAGTCTGTTTACATGTTTCGGCAATAAAAAAATAGCTAGCTTTGTAGCTTTACCAGAGTCACCGAGTTTTGACAATTAAACTGGGAAGTTCGTGCGAAAAAACTATGCGTTTTTCATGTCCCCAGTTTTTACAGCATGCGCAGCGTTTTTTTTTAAACGGTGTATTAATTTTAAGTATTGAATCTGGAGCTTTTCACGCGTCCAATTATTGTAATTTCCGTTAATTTACAATAGCCGATATGATTTAATCAAATGCATGAATCCAACAGATTGATGCCGTTAAAATCCATCCGAAACTTGCATCTGCAGCTCGGGATTGTAAGGCTAATATCACATTTAATGCAGTCCGCAACAAATGACAAACAAGCGTCAATGCAAGAGAGCAGAGGTTACGATCCGTGTAAATTCGGATTCTGGAAATTTGCAAGTAAATAGCAATTAATCACTGTCCATATGAATGGGCCGCGGCCGTTAATTTGTCATTTCGTTCCCGCGACAATTTGCATGCGGCCGCCGCCGTCTCTGTATTGTGACAGTTGAAAATTTGTTGGTCGAGACGCAAGAACCACCGTCAAAGCCTGTCAAATTTTACGAGCTCTACTCTCGTCATTTTCCTCGTTTTTTAATTCGCGCGGAAAACAGCGCTGCTAAACTCGGCAATTAAAATGATCCTGGTTCGCTTCGCCGGCGTTTATTCACTTTACTTTTTGTTCATTTAATTATGAATGATGAAATGTTTTTCTAGAGTATTTCAGATCAAAAGGGCGGTTATAAAGTTACGTTTAAAACATTAAAACACTTGCAATGAGTAAATGGCACCTGCGCTCTTTATTTCTCGCGAAAGCGGTATTGAAAGAAATCGTATACCGACGAAATAAAAGTTTCCCAGCGGTCGAGCAAAGTCGCCCAAGTACGTACTCTTCGTTCGCTTTTCACGCTGAGTTGACAGGAAAGCAGCTGGTAAAGTTTTCATGCGTTGTAAAATTCACTCAATATATCGGCACGTTTGAAAAAGGAAAAAGGAACGGAGTTTCGAAAAGTTTTGTGCCTGTGTGAGACACATTTACGCTGCGCTTTAGGCGCTTTATTTATAGGGAAACACCGAGATAAGCTTTTAATGCGTCGACGTAATCCAAGGCACTATTAAAAATGCAACTTTTGCTCAAGTTTACGAAAAGCGTCGAGGGTTTTCGAAGAATTTGATTCGGAGTTCTCAAAGTTTCGCGGTTGAAATCTGCCGCCCGTGAGATCCATTCAGTGTTACCATGCACGCTATTAATTTGCGCAGTGAATTGTTCTGATAGCTACGTATTACAAGGCTGACATTGTTTCACTGCAATTAGTTTCGCTGATAAGTTATATAAGTTAACAAGGCACACTTGCTGTTAAAGAGGGAGGAATAATTTAACAAATCCCTCAAATTGACAAATGTATAATTCAAGAAACGACATAAAGGGCGCGTGCTTTGGGAAATAACGAGGTCATAAGTTGTCGACCTAACAAGATCCCATCGAAACAATATTCGACAAGTGGGCCGAAGGTTTGTTATTCCAGTTCGTTTCGTTAATTACAGGATTGTTTTGGGTATTAATTATATTTTTATACACGGAACAAAAGTCTTCTATCAATTTGTTAATCAAAATTGAATTGTTTCCATTAGCCTAGACGAAAAAGCTCATTGTTGAAGCAAACAATGAACTCAATTATCGAAAACTGAAAAGCTCCGCAGTTGATTTCAATAATTTTGAATGGCATAATTTCTCAACGTCACTATCTTTTGCACGAAGAGTAAATAATCAAGTAACAGTGGGAAAATCAAACCGATAAACAAAACCTCGACAATCCCAAGGATTCATAATGCATTTCCAATGTTGCAAATCATAAATGTAAATACCCGCGAAAGACCCGCAGCGATCGGAATAATCTTCCGCGAAATTGTTCTCGTCGCTTTTCCATTCTTCAAACCCGCGGTGTATCGTTGACAGTTTATCGTCTCGTTAATTCAGATTTATGTAAATTATAACTGTGCCAATGATTTCATATCTCGTAAATGAAAAAATAACGATTTCCGAGACAAGGACGATTGTTTGAAGCGGGAAGAAAAGGAGATAGAATGCAACGCGCTACGGCTTCCACTAGAATACAAATAGCGGATCTTAATGAAGAGTCTGCAGACGGATTAAGTCAAACACTTGAGATAGAGGAAAGGGTCGCATTCTAGTATCGCATACAGAAACTAGGAAACTTCATTTTCGTCTACAACCGTCGAAGGAGGAGATATAAAATATTGAAGCGCTAGAAGAGGAGTCTTCGTGCATTATAATTTTATTCTGATAAGACCGAAACGATCCGAATAAGGTCACCTGCGAGATCGGCAGTTCACTGTGTAATAGGGTTTGTAAATAATGCCACGAGACAACGATCGTATTACACGCTGTACATTCATGATGAAGATTCGCGAACGCCGAGAAATTTACGTACTCACATCAAATTTCATCTCTTGGGTTTGCTCAAATAATGTGGCACATCGGACCAGTTGGAGGCGAAAATTAAAATCAGAGCTGGGAATTGAAGATTCCGTATGAATTTTTCATTTCTTTGTCCTAAAATCCGCGAATAATGAAGACGCAAATCATAGAAAATATTCGAAATTAACGATGAAATCTCTGGCCTGCGACCTCGGGAGAGCATGGGAGCGTACACCTGCATATGGGATTGTGGGGCGGAATACTTAATTAAGTTTCGTATGGTCACAAGGGAGAAGTAGTCGCTACCGGGTGACCTGGACAGTGCTTTCGTAATTACGGGAATTCTGTGCACATCTATCCGCGGTTCTTCTGCGGTTTTTCCATAAGCTTTATCAATCAAAACCCTTTCGTCATCAAAGGCCGCGTTCCGATTGCAATTTACTCACGGCCCTTCCCAATTGCCACCGGTTTTTAGGGCACTTATCAAAGGGTTCAAAGCACACGAATTTGTTTCACAAAGTCGCGGTTCTATTCTCTACGGGAAAAATTTTAATTCGCGAAAAAACAGAAAATCCTTTTGCGTCATTGCGCTCTTTCATTCTCCATTTTCTCGGTCCGAAGGACATTTGAAAATAACTATTTGCCCTTTTTCGGGAACTGAGATGCCGGAAGAATGGCTGCAAAAACAAGGAGGCAAAAAGGCTAGTATTTCACGAAAGCGTTGGGAAGAAAATGATCAGTAGCGCGGCGTAGTTTTGTTTTCCTCTTATTTAAAGATCGTCCATTAATAAAACCGCGGACGGAGGATGGGCTTTCCGGCCAAGGCAGAAAGTTTACCCAACTCCTCCCGGAGGACAAATCGTTAGTCATAAATCGATGTTTGCTCGTCCGTTTTCGCTAAATTCTCTCGTTATTGCCCCCGAAGACGAATGCGAAACGTTTCAAGGAATATTGTTAGTACTATCGCAATGTTTATCCCCGATTTTATCAATTCCGCGATTTGTTGGGTAAGCATTCTTGGCTTTATACGTTTGTACAATCTACGATCCAACATTTATCCATTGAGTTAAGAATATCTTCATTATTGCTCGCTTCTGGCTCCTTTGAACTGCGACAATAGGGAGTTTCTATTGAACGGAAACTCATCAGGCCGCGGAAAACCGTTCGGATCAATCGACGATCGAGAGTACTATCGAGATTGAAAAAAAGTATCAGCTGAGTCTACAATTTTGCCGACGTCGTTTAATGTATTGAATATTCACCGTCCGAATTCATCTCTGAAATATGACTGGATGTTACGCAAGCGCACAAGAGTGATTAGTCAAATCAAGAAAATATTTAGCACAGAATTAACGACGTCGCTTTCAAATACAACTGTGACGAACCCAAGTGGTACAAAGCCCGCTGTTGCATTATAATAGATTATTGCGCCGGTAAAACTTTACTTGCAGAAACGGGTTTCGAACTTGGAACATACAACGGTATTATTTCCAGCTGTCTGATCGCTCTGTTGAGAGTGTCTAGTGAGAATCTTCTTTAATGAGGCGACGAGGGTCTGAGTTCCTACGCATGGAATTATCTTGCAGATTCAGGACATATTTGACATATTATAAATCGATAGAAAAACGTGTTTCTAGGTTTAAATAATCGGCAGTAGTTTACTGCAATATTCGATCGCCAATTCCCAACTTTCGAATAATTAAAAAACCGGATTTCGAAGAAATATAAATAGATCGATGAAAAACTGAAAAATGTTCGAGATTCTTTCTGATTCGTTAGCACAAAGAGTTTATTCGTCCATATCCAAGACGTTTATTCTTAACTTCCGCGCCTCCTGATTAGCTGGATGTTTTATTCCTCCCTTTTAAATCTCCGGCAACAACCGACTCTTTGAATGAATTCGCTCCGCCTCCTTCTTACCATTTAATTGTCTGGTCCCGTTTCTTTTCGAGGACTCTTGTGTCTCGGTAATGAGCCAGTGGTTACGATACCCCATGAAAAAGACTTATCCCAATTCGTTGCGTGTTGCGAATGCAAAACGCGAAGTTTTTCCCCAGATGCGCCGAGGCCACGGCGTCATAATAAAAGACTTTACCCCAATGCAAAGCAATCGCGCTACAAAATGAGGAATTTATATTCCAAAAGAACTTCGTCTATCTCCATGAATGTAAGATCAGATCCGCTGAAATTTGCCAATGCGCGTTCAGGAAATTTCGTCTGTTTTGCCGGCAGAGAAAGAACAATGCGAGAAAGCGCGGTTCTCGGTCAATTTCATATACGGAAAAGTGACGCGAGATCGCCGGAACAGAACGTGCACGTGTTCGTTTTCGTGTTGAAAATGTCTATTCGATAAGAATTCGCGTTTGGTTTTACGTGCCGATAGGTATGATAAATACAAGTCGAGCGGAAAACTGCTGGGCGAAGGAAGCATTGGAAAGGCGCGCGTTTGAATTACGGTCAAAGCTGGGGAAATAGTTTTAAACTGGGAACAATTTGAGGCAACCGTCACGTATCCATTGGGAAACATTTCCATCTGTATTCGAAGCGCTTATTCTTTTACCCCGCTGTATTCCATTTTGCACCCTTGTCCACATTTCAAATTCGGAATAAAAAGCTCGAGAAACGTGCGCGGTTTACGCATTAAAAATCGCGCGAGACTAAAATAACGCGAATCCGATCTTCATCGTTTCATTTCGTATTGAAACGCTGCACGGCCGATTCCATGAATAAGCTTCCGGAGCCAGCGAATCGAGCATAATGGCCTACTCAAGGTTCCCTTCCCTTCCTCTCTCTTTCCCTTGTAAGAACGGACGTTAGAAAGCCTCGTTATACGAGCAATGTTGCGGAGACAAGAGGGTGGAATCGAAAGCCGCTTCCAAAGAGAACGGAGTCAAACTATTCCGTGGAATGACTCGATATTTACTGGGGAAGCGACTCTTATGTAGCGCTGTAACAGAAACAGCGAATATATGCCGTCTAGACTGATCCGCGGGGCCGAGGCAAAAGTTCACGAGGCGGGATTCAATTTGTAGCATGTTCCGCGACACAATGCGACGAATTATCGCCTGATTCTTATGCGGTGTCGTTCCTAGCGCCGGAGATACTAAGTAATTGAAGAGCTTTCTGCTTTCGGCTTCCGGCTTATCTCGAGAGATGAAAGTCGAGATCAGTTTCGGAATAACCGACGTTTTTACTTAATTAGCAAATAAAACATTCCGAACTTTTGTGATTCGTTGATTTTGATTAATTGATAATCCAGTTGAATATGGCATTCGCCGGGAAACCTTTATTTGATGACCCAAAAAAGCTGCGGGCTCTATTTTCGTTCAGTTCGTTTTTTGTTAGAGAGCCTTTGTCGGTGTTTATCATAGCATCACCTCCATCGACCTGTGATTAATACAATTTCTATCTCAACGTGTTTAAAACTACTGTACAATGTCTCTGTTCATGAAGCGTTAACGTTTTTTCATAACAACATTAATTCTGCATCGTCTGTTCCTCAAAAACCGCACGAAACTGCAATTGTCGAGACAGTGGTAATGGAAAAAATTTACACAAACAACTCTGCTTTCAGCGAAACCGGGAATAAACGTAATACTTTTTACGATCTTTCTACTTTTTATGTTCGCCGATGGAAAAAATTGCGTCAGGTTTCAAATTCGTAAATTTTATCGCGTCTTTGTCCAATGCAGGGTGTAAAACGAGTTACTTTCGTAATAAGAGTTCCTTTTTGAGCGTAGCGACCTCTCCGTCCAAGACCCGAGTGAACGGAGAGCGAATTTGTTGGCAGCCCGGCGACCAATACGCAGTAACTCCCGCAATAAAAACGTGGCCAATAACTTCGGCGCTGTTGTGGTTTGGAGGAAGAAAGAGAGGATGGCAAAGTTTTGCGATATTCGGAAGAAGACTAAAGAGAGTTCGGAAACGAAAGAGAACCCGGGGCAAATACCGTGAACGCATCTGCGAGCATCGAATCGCGCAAAAACGATATCGCGTATTTTACGTAAACAATCCCGTTTAAAAATCTACGAAATGGAACAAGGAACTTTCGCCTTCTTCGACGCGCACTTTTTGATTATTGTTCCCAGTGCGGCTTTCGATGCAAGCTTGAATTCATGAATCCAAGATTTCTTTTTTCCCGAGACCGCAGCCAAGTTCAAATATGCAAACATTTTTTCGCGGCCGGAAAAGTGCCCGCTACAGAAGCATGAAGAACGACGTTTGAAGCCAAAATTTTACTCCAAAGGGTTCGTCTCGTTATAAATCTCCTGGCGGGTAGAAAGTTCCTTTGAAACTCGGCGCGGAAAACAATCGATTTTGTAGCGTAGCACGTTGTTAGAATTAATTCGCGGAGAGTATTTCGTCGGCCAAGAGCGTGAAAAGTTGTCCCTTTTTCCCCGACGCAAATTCGTTGTTTTCTCTGACAAGCGCGTGGGTTTCTAGGTACTTGTATTTTCTGAACTCGGGCACATACACGATATGGTTTTCAACTCTCCCGAGGGATTGTATTTCTATTACATCCACCGCTGGGAAGGATTGAAGATGATATAGAATGATGCACGAAGAATATGAAGAGACAAGAAGATCCGCGTTACATCAAAACCTGCTTTTCCCATTTCCACCATCGAAGGTGATACTTTTTAGATACGATTTATAGATAAAAACCGCACTCAGGTGAGAAAAAGCCCGGCTCGAATACAATCGAACGAGATGTGCTTTTATTCATGCGATGGAACAAAATTTACTCGCTTCGAAATAAAGCAACTTTTCATTCGGCGAAGAAAATCAAGTGTTTCAATGGCTAAACAAAACTTTTGTAATTACTTTCGCAATTAGTATTCAGCAGTGATTGCCACTCTGTTTGAAATACAATTAAATGAACAGTCATTAACACCGTATCAATATAACGCGTACAAATTCTACGTTAGCAGTCTATAACCTTTGATGCGTGAGCTGATAACGAACATATTTGGAATTCGAGAATACGTCGGTTAACAGACATTTGCAACTCTGCAATTTCAAGGAAAGCCCGGTGCCGCAGCAGCGATTCCAGCTGAATCAGATTAAAAGTTCTTGCCAAGACTCTGAGTTGTCGAATATAGCGGACCAGAGACATTTCCAAACTAGCGCGCGTGCCATAGATGTTAAGGATATCAGTTCCAGATTAGCAGCTTCCAAGACAAAATTATTATTGCATTACAAATCGCTGGATTGCCGCATTAACGTGAATATATTATTCCGAGTTTTCGTGCGTTGATATTGCGGAATGGAAAGCAGGATTGGCGATAAAACAAGCGTCTTAATTTGATAGTTCGGAAAGCAATTGAAAGCCGTGAAAAAGTGATTCGTGGCTAATACCGCACTCGCGTTATTTGCGAATTAGCTCGTTTTCTCGATTGCATTTTCCGCCGACGAAAAATTACCCCGATTGCCAGTCACAATGGATTCTTTGTCGCGAGAACGTCACGTACCGCAGCGGAGTCAATTGCCAGTCGTATCGATCTGTACGAACGTTACGCGCCAAAAGACCGCACTTCGAGCACGGAAGAAAGCGAGGCAAGCAGTGATGTAAAATGTGCGAGCCTGCGTTTATTTAGCCGCATTTCTTTGTTCGACTTGTCCCTCTGCAATGGCTCAGCTATTCGTGTGGAACAGTGCCCAATTCCCTGAATAAAATACGATATCACGGACAATTTCGACAAGACACTGTATTATTTTCTCTTCATGACTCGAGTTTAAATTTTGGGTTACTACATTTTCTTGTTACTTAATCAAATTAAACATTGATCGCATAAAGTATTATAGAGCAATTAGTAGGAGAATGATAAACAGGAAAGTTTAGAGAAGGCTCGGAAAGCTCTGCAAATTTTTCCCCGGAGTGCAGTAATTCGAATAGCCTTCTTATTTGTACGTTTTTCTTGTTCTCTCTGGCTCTCTCTTTCTCTACGAAACTAACGCTCCGTTTATCCCCCGGGTGCTTTACGAGTACTTTGAGACAACCCGCTACTGAGCAAGAGATTCGAAAATAATTCGCGCTCTTGAGATCTCTTCCGGCAGATGTGTGGGGTCAAAGGGATTTCGCGGAAATTCTGCCTACGCGCTTACGTCACCGGAACGCGCGCGACTTTTTTAATGTCCAGCCACGCGAAAGGTTCCGAAAGCATTTTTTAATGTTTCGTATTTTATCCGGAACTCGCGCTCGTCATTATTGAATCTTTTGCAAATCCCGGCGAATCCGTCGAGTTGAAAAATTACCCAAGGTTCGAATTTCGGCGAATGCCGCCGTAATACGTTTCCCGTCGATAAAAATGCCGGAGAATTTACAATATTTCCTGCATTTCCTCTGCAAACGACCGGTTCAAGTGACGCACCGTTCCCGAATTGATTTCATACTATTCGAAAATCCCATTTCATCCAAGAAAATATTTAACCTGGCGTCCGTGGATTCGCTACGTAAAGTATTAAATTTAATCTACTTTTCGTTAGAGGAGCCCTTTTCCTTTTCCGTGTCGGCTTTATCGCGTCGTGGTAAATAATATATGACCACGAAGATGCAATACTTCGCACGAGGATTCGACCGTTTTCCTGACACGCGCCGTTTTCGCAAGTCGTCGAAAGCCCGGGTAAGACATTCTTCTTGATTCTTCACGCTCGTGACGCCTGCAGTGAAATCATTTCCCATTTTCCGTGAAAAAAGTTTCTCGTCGGCAACTTTGTTTCTCGTGGAAGTTATTTTTATTTACGGACAACACGGAATCATCCGCATTCTGTATATTCAAGAATTTAAATGAAGTAATCTATAGCGAAGTATCTAAATTTCATTTCATTTCAAAAATATTAATAGTCTTGCGCAGAAAGACCATAAATTGATGAAAAAATGTGTTTGCAGGTCTAAATAATCGGCAGTGGCCAATTTTCAAATTTCAAATGATTGATTCGAAGTATGATGAATAAAAAAATAGCCAAAAGTGATGGAAAACTGAAAGTTTCGCAAAGTGAGAAAGTTTATCTCACTTTGCGTTTCCAAATTTTCAACAATCCTTTCTCAAAGAAGCCGGTCTCGGAGGAGTAGAAAAGTACTTTTCTGAAATGTAAGATACCCTCAGGAACGGCTCTATATTGAGTGACTCTGTTCACAATAATGTGAAATCATTGGTATTACATACACTATTCCAAAAGATTTCAAATACTCGAAAGAGTATTTGAAATTTACCAAATCTTCCGACAAACGTAATCAAAGAGACCTGGAAATGGTTCCATTCAAACCGAGCGTTTTCTACACAAGAACTAACGCGATGCATGATTTGCTGATGAAGAATCGCCACCGTTGTTTCCATCGTCGGGTTAAAAATGTTTACCCGTCAATAACATAAGCCCCAAGTAGCGAAATGAGCGCTCGATCCATTTACATGAAGCACAAATCTGCGAGGACTTTTCTGGGTCGCGTATATAAAGTCGACGGAATAAAAAAGACTCTTCGTTGGGGTCGCTATTTATTCGCGTCACGTTGGCAAAAACGAAAATAAAAAGGACTTGGCGTAATGCTCGACTATTCGAATAGATGCCAAAGAAAAGTAGAATAGGATGAGTTTGAGAGACTACGGATTAAAGAAAAAAGAACGAGACGCGAGTGAAAAGAGTGTATCCAGACGAGTGGGGTCCGAGATCGGGCGCAGCATATCGATGTTTTATTTCACTTACTCGGCCGGGAATGAACGGAGACAAAGTTTAACGCCGACTAAACTAAGAGTGGTCACTGTGCCGACAAGAACCGAAGTCCTGAATGGGCTTTCTCCGACTTTGTCCAAACTTTGCAAATACTTCGTTCCTTCGTTCCTCGGGAATGTTAAATTACTCGCAAGTTTTTCTCCCAACTTTTGTTTCCTCCCTGCGCTTTCGTAGATTCGTGAAAAAGCGTCACAACTCTTCGCGATTTGCTTCGGAATATTTTCGAAAACTCAGCGTTTGAGATGTAACGTTTGGAAGAGAGATCAAACGTATCTTGTGTAAACGACTCTTGTAGTACTTGGCGAAGTATTGGCTTGCTCTGAACACACTTTGCGACCATTCCGATTGATTGGCCCTCGCAGCTGTAGAATTCCGTCCCGACACTTGAAGTAAAACATTTACTTTCCGTGCGCATTGAACCCTTTTCCTTTGCGTTCAAGTTTCCCAACGGCGTTTTTAATGCAATGCTTCCAAGAGAAAGAAAAGCGTATTGAAAGCTTTTCAAACAATTTTGCATGGACTCAATAGATCCTGGGAAAGGTAATCGCGATTTTATATGGAAAATCCCATAGCGCGTGCAATAATTGTCTGCGAATAAAGAGCTGAAAGAATCACGAACAATAAAAGAGTCCCAATACCAAAAAACGTTTGAAACGTCGCATAAAATGTAAACGTCGAATCGTCAGAAGCCCCAGGCTGAAAAATCTCCGTGCCTTTCCATCGCATTTCCTTTTCCAGTGTTTACCATTTCGCGACTCGAAATGGCATAATAAATTCGATAAAATTTAGCAAAGCGATTCGATCGATTTTGCGATAACGTCGACGCTACATATTTCGACGTCGTATGAATAATAATGAGCACTTTCCCGACGTCACAGAAACACTCGCGCTGCAAGCGTAACGCGTTTTAGGGCGGTCAAAATACTTAATCACTCGTATTACTGGGTTTAACGTCGAGAATTTGTCACAGGGAACTAGTCGAGGGAGATAATTTACCTCAAACTTCGTGTTCATCTCTTGAATGTGTCGCGAAAACGTCCAGTTTGCCTGGGGCCGACGTCCCAGGCCCAAAACGCAACAAAGTCTTAATACACGGATTATTTATATTTGCATAAAGTAAATGATTTCATGAATCCGGGGATATAAGCTTGGCATAAACGCCGTTGGTGTTTCATGAGCCATGACTCGCTCTTTCGCGTCGTCTAAATTACCTGACATCAAGCTCGTCTTTACCGCTCTTTTTTCGTCCCCGTTTTTTTCATTGTGTAGTGTTCGCGATCCTCAATATATTCCGTTACGTTGAAACATAATACATTTTTGATATCGCGAAATACGAGCTTTGTTTCGAGCTTAATGGGTAATCATATAGCTTTTAACGAGGAGTAAAAAGTTTTATTGTGCACGGAGTAAATGACAGTACGATAAGAAAGACGCCCGATATCATTTTAATTAAAAGTACGCGAGAAACCGCAAAAAGTTAATGCACTGTTGATTCGAAGACATTTTTAGAAGGTGAAAAAAGCTGCAATGGTAATCAGGGTTTCAGCGCTCTTCCGAAGGGGAATGAAATCTTGAAAGACTCTCGAGTTTCCATCAAAGGGAAATTAATTGAGCTTTGACAAGTAGTGGCCGCGCCGAAGGTTCAGGGGAGAAGATAAGCCGGATTAGTCGGAACTCGAGGTCAAATATCTTCCAGTGATCTTATTAAAGCTTCACGAGACTGTCGAACGAGTTATTTAAGTTCAGCGTATCTGTAAGGGAAGTGGAGAAACGGCATTGGAATTAAACCAATTTCCGCGCTCCGAAACTTCGTCATTTTGCACGTTCTTTCATATATTTTCGAATTAAAGCGCTGCGTGATTCGTTGACTCACGCGCGCGTTGCGAATCCGCGGTTGCATAAAGTTCTGGCGTTCGTGGAACTTTTTTAAATTGCCGAGAAGTGGAGATTAAGCCTGAGAAAACCGCCGTCTCAGGGTCACAATCCTTCAAGGAAAGCAGTTTACGCGAGTCAAACCGCTGGCAGACTCAAGGAAATAACCTCAAGTTGTTTTCTTGAACTCCGCATAATAAAATTTACAGCTTGGAACATGCTTGTTTAATTCTCGGTCCAAGTGCCTGAATCGTAGGTTAATAGAATTTAGTTTTCTTATCCATTCATTTCCCAATTTTCTTCAGCGAAAGTGAGCGTTCGGCTTTCATTATTTACATTTGTTTTTAGTTTAAATGTTGAGCATTAATTCCTCGATCGAAGTTTGCTTTAGGCCTTCGACTCTCGTTATTTCATGAAAAATAACTTTTGAAGCGAATCCGGAACGCCGAATTCGGAATTCGCGCACTTGAGGAATTTTATTCGGTAATCGTTTGCGCGGAAACTATCGGCTGCTCAAGAACTTTCTCATTAAACTTTCCGCAGCTTCTCGTTAATTATCTAAACGACTTTTTCGCAGTTTTCATGCGCGACAAACCGCGGCCAAGCAAACACGAAAGCAGGTTTCTCTAGATCCAGAAAATGCTTTTGTAATTGCTCTTTTCCCCCCTCGTTTGTGCCGTTGTTATAATCAACCTCTCGACTCGCTAATTTTTCTTAAATGTTCTATAAATCTCCGACGCGGCTGGAAAAAAGCACCGTATTTTCTTTTGGAAGGCGTTTGCATTTGCATTTCACGAATAAATCGAAAGCGGAAACTGATCAGTCCATCTTTATCGAGTTTCTTCTCAATTGGTCGCGGCTAATTCGGAATTCATTCGTTCACCCCTGGATTTACTCAAGACCACGCTTTTTTCGAGTTAAAAAGGACTACATTTCCGCGATCTCAACTTCTTCAAGCGTGTATGCAGGGACTCGACGTCGATACGCAGCTTTTGATGGGATTTTATGTACACGGACAGAAAACATGTCGGATTGGACTAGCGGAAATCTCGGCGCTTCCGACAGCGTTCCCAAGAGTTTCCTGAAAAGTTTCCACCACTGGTCCCGGCTGTCAAAGCATTATTGCGTTATTACGCGGAAATTAAATTCCAGACGAGGCGTGACGTCATACGAATTAACCGAACCTCGTAATCGCCAGAAATTATAAATGTGAAAATATTTAGAGTCTTGGTCACTTCATTTCTCGACTCGCTTGTCGTATTTTACGCCTTAAAAGCCAGCTTTCTAAATTATCCAGCAACTGGCAAAAAGTAACTCGAAAGATCCAGGACAGCACATAAACATCCTTCATTACTAAATTAATTATCACCGTAAGATCTCTCGTTTAAACATTTTATCCGTCACCTCGAGTAACGAGTTTTTCCAGGAACGAGATAAACTTTCCCCAACGTTTCCGGGGAGCTGTAAAACTTGGGTTCTTCAATTTTTTAGAAGGGTGGAATTGAGTGATAGGTGTAAAATGCGAAGGAGGATCCGTGATGTTATGGGGCGCGATACCGGAAGTAGCAATTTTACGAGGAAACGCGCTCGGGCCAAAGTCCAATCAGTATTATCAAAGCTAGAGCTTCGCGAAACCATACACGAGCTTGATGAGAACGGTTCTAGCAATCGGTTGTTGGCCAACATTCGATCAGGTTCGAGACCACAAAAGGAGTAGCAAGCCCAACCTACGATGATGACGGTAACGCAATTATACGAAAGCTGGACGCTCGCTAAATGGATCTTTGTTGCTGATTTCGAAGCTGCCTTCCTGGCCAATGCTTCGCTCCGAAATATTGATGAGTTAGTTTGATCAGCTCGGAAAAAGGCCTTTATTAGGATGAAAGCACGGGCTGAAAATTAAAGTTACGTAACGGGATAGCTTTCATCGGTAACGGGGAAAACTAAAGTGCGATTAGCACTTAAACTTCGAGTGCATATCTGCGCGTTGAATGGATTCGGTGACGCGAAAGAGGCGTTTCATTTCTGGAATTAACATGCAATTTTGCAACGAAGCTCCTTTGAACATTGCACAATTCCCCGGGGTTTCTTCTATCTCCGGCTATTGACGATACTTGATTCACGCGCTTTTGCATTTCTGCGGTATTCCTGGATTATCGATAAATTTTAATTCAGGGACGGGAAAGCGTTGACACTTTTACTCACCGAGCGTCGACTCTGCGAGTCCGCGTCTGAAACATGTAATTTTGTCACTCGTTAAATAAATAATTCATGTCATTCCTTCGATGAAAAACGCTTGGAACCGTGTAAAATTAATGACGTAATGCATATGAATGAGCTAATAAATCAATTAATGGAAAAGTTGTACCTTATAGTCGCCGGAACTGTATTCCCTACGGGGAAAATTTCAATTCACTTACAACACAGGGTAATCCGATTTTTACGTAATTTCTTTCGCGAATAACTTGACATTTTCTGCTTCTTTTATTGTTGTTTTTGAGTGCAATTTGAAAATGATAATTCGATACGTGGTGAATTGGGATTTTTTAAAGTTTTTTTATTTATGAAAAACTTTATTGAAATTAATTCAACGTAAATAAAAATTATAGTTCTATATCACTTTTTTAAATTCGGAGACACTTTAATGAGATCTTGATTAAAACCGCCGGGAAATTGCAATATTTCAACTTCTATTCGATGCATATTTTATAACATTGCAACCAAGCTTAATTTTTATTAAAACTCAACGAAAATCTCTTTGAAATCTCTAATTTCGTTCTTGTATTCAATTTTTCAGAGCAGCAAACTTCTACAAAGATGACAACTACGGTAAATGTTGAAACTCCTCCCGAAGACTCATTTACCAAGGTAAACCGATTTTTATATAATTTCTTTCGCGAATGGAATAAAATTTTCTGAATTTTTAATCATTATTTGTATTTTAAAAATAAAACGTCTTCTTCCGGGGTAGGGGTGGGGGTGAGCGAGAATTTTCGCGAAACCTGAAGTGAATTAATATTTTCTAACAATGAAGAACCTGAGTTAAAATTAATTAAACGTCAATCAAAATTATAGTTCAATTCTACATTTTTCCAAATTCGGAGAAATTTTAATGAGAATCTTGATAGAGTTCTATTAAAACTGTTAAGAAATTGCAATATTGTAACATTTATTTGATGAATATTTGATTACGTTGCGCCCCAGCTTGGTTTTATTAAACTTCACCGTAAATCTCTTTAAAATTGCGAATTATTTCCATGTTGTGTTTCATGTTTCGTAGCAGCAAACTTCTACAAAGATAGCAACTAGGATAAATCTGTAAATACCTCCCTAAGACTCATTTCGCGGTGTCAGTAAGTCGAAAGTTCATTACTGCATTAACGAGGGCTCTCAAACCATTCGAGCTAACATTATTTCAAACTAATTCAATCCACTTACTCCCACATCGTATTTCACCGAAATCCGTCTTAATTCCCTTGGAAAACCATGAATCGTCGGCTTGGAAATCCCAAACTATGCCGAAAAAGCACTCATTCATAAAAAGGAACGAGCTGCGAATCGATATCTTCGATTTCTTTAGCTTAATTTCGGCAAAAGGAAACACGAACTCCGCATTGAGTTAACGCGTGTCGGAAGGAACCCGATAGCGTTAATTTTCTCACCGAGCAGTTCAACATTGTCCGTGTTTCCTTAGCAGAAACAAGTAGTTCTGTCTTTCGAGGTTTGCCCTGTCCCAGGGAGAAAAGGATTGAAGCTGGAGTAATTAATTCCTCGGAGAAACACAGCGTATAGCCGGTCGACGTCATTTAATTTGTGTAATGCGAGGCGGAGTTCAAGCAACTAAACAGCCAACAGAAGAACGCGCAACTGCAAAGCAAGCGAGAATTCGCATCAAGCCACGTTTGCCGTGGCTGCACGAGAGACGCGGTACAGTTGTATCCGTATCGCTTTTCCTTTATCCATTTTCTCTTTCTGCCTCTCTCGCGCCCTTACCTTTTCGCGTGCGTTCCCGAAACTTTTGCTGGCACAGCCATCGGACACGACTGGAGCGATTATTTCCGTACACCGCGAAACGCGTAATAAAAGCCGGAGAAACGATTGCAACTGTCGTGAATATAAAGCTTTCGCGGGGAATGACTCTAATATAACTTCGGCCGCGGCATTTACATGAATCCCAGCGACGTTTGAAGGTACTTCCGAGAGATATTCAATGGACGAACGATCATTCGTTTACAATGTTCTCCGTGAAATTGGGCTCATTAAAAATGTACGGAAAACACGCGATGATTTGTTGGAAAAGTTTGCCTTCGCAAGCCGGCGTGAAATTTGCATGCCGGGAATCGTATGTTTGCCTTTTATGCTCCTAAATTAACTTCTGAAATATAGCAGTTAGCATTTACACTGGCCGAGTGCTCCGAGAGGAAATGCGGGTCGTCCCGGCGATTTATTCCACCCACGCTGTCCACGCCCTTGGCGATCTTGTTGCTCCTGCGTACGTACGCGAGACGGCGATAAATATAAAAGGACTCGCAAGGACGACAAATGAACGGGTCGGCCATGGTATTAGTTTTCTTGACAGTGTCGCTGGCACATGTCGGAAAGACGTGGGGATCGAGGTACAAAAAGTCCAAGGTGCAGAACCTCGAGAAACATGTTTTTCCACTCGTTTTCCTCGGAGAAAATTTCTCCGTTCGAGATTCGATTTTCTATGGAATGCAAATTTACTTATTTACTAATTTACATACGCTTCTTTAAAGAATAATGCCGCGGTTTTTTGTCTCGAAGATCATTATTTTTCTAATAAAAACGAGCCTTAAAAATTCGAAAAAACGGCGATTTCCAAATCGATGTTTTAGGCAGTAAGACTTTGCTTACAATTCGTGCTCTCGTAACTTATTTGATCCATCGATGAATGCCGAAAAATGGGGATGAAACGTGGCAATTGTTTGAGTCGTTGAAATAACAGAGTTTCCGAGGCGCGATGAACTTATCTCGGAATGCGACGCTTGAACGTGCAGCTGCGTCTTCAAAAGAAGGAAGAAGCAGGAATAATGGCTGGGAAGAAGGAGGAGTGTCTCTATTTTCCCATTAATTCTCAAAGTAAATGCTATTCAAAGTCATGCTAAAAAGAAAAACGAGCCATTGGAAAGCGAGTTGGAAAAGGAGCATTGAACAACGGCGAGTCTAGAAAAGGGTGGCACTTTCAAAGAACGAACTCCGTCCCGATTAATCAGGTTTAAGAGTCCTCATATTGGCGTACCTTTTATAAACGACTCGGGCGGCACACGGTTCTTATATTTGCCTTTTAACGAAGAGCTTAGCGGGATTAGAGCACGTAAGAAAAGTTAATTATTCCCGAACTCGCGATCTCTTTATTATTATATCGCGATGAAATGAATTTTGAATGGAAAAACGTGGAACTTGGTATATCAAAACGTCAGCCCGTTAATTGAAATTGAAAACTTTGGGGAAGGTAATGAATACTCGGGTTTCAACTTCCTTCATTTTACCTGGGTAAAATTTCTCTGGGATTCGACAAGATAAGCAGAAACATTTGCAACGTTTTGTCGTGAATGTTCTATTCTACACCTGGAGTTGCAAATTAATTTAATTTAAGATCAACTGAAATGTTGATTCGACGAGCAACAATATACGCTATCATTGTCGGGAGTTGAGAAGTTTAATTAAACTCGGATGAAACTCAAATCACGAAATGATTGAGTAAGTAATCTTGGTAATTCGTTCGTTACTTGCAGGAAGAAAAAAGTATCAAATAATTGGATCGTATATGAGAAAAAAAATATTCGAGGGCTCCGAATGTAGCGAAAATCGTCGAGAACTTTGTGACGCTCGTGAAATCAGAAGCCATTACTTTCATGTTAAAAATGGATCCGTACGGTGGCACCATTGTACAATTTTTACGAAGCATTACAAGATTGCTTTCACGGAAAATGAGACAACTCTGGCGGATTAAAAAATTGCGAGCAATTTTGATTTGTTCCCGGACATTTTTATTTATGCAGGCGAATCCGTCTTTCGAACGTTAATGGAAGGTTGTTTGTTTCGCTTTTATCTTTACCGATACAATTGTACGCGCATTGGACATAAAAATTGCGCGGAGAGACAAGCCGAATAATGGAATGATACAATTTTTCAAAGCTCGCGAGAAGACTGTATCGAAACTTCGATCACACGCCGGCGTAAACTGGATTGAGAGCTTCAATTAATAGCGGATGAACCTTGGAAAAATTGAGTTTGCAACGGAATTCAATAAACTTCAGTGTGCACTTTTTCTAATTTCATCGTGGTTTTTTCATTCCGCCTTTGAAAGGTAGAGGAAATAAATTTTGAATGGAGCGAAAGAATAACGAATTGATGAAGTACTTGACTGCAATTTTCCCGCGAAACACAGGCTTCGAATAATTGGCTGGAGCCAATCAAAAAGCCACACGTCGTTCATACTAATTTGACACACGAATAAAGAATATCGATACACGGTTAAAGGGTCCCTGGCGTGACATTTTTCCGCTCGCGTCAAGGGGATTAATTGCGAGCGACGTGACACTCTTCGCAAACTCTCAAACACTATTGAAATTTATGAAAATCTTTTAAAACGACAGTTGAATGCCGCGAAGAACGAACAAACAACTCGACTGATTCACAATGAGACAATGCGCCTTACTTTTACCTTTGCAAACTGCATTTGCCCTCGCAAATTAAGACGACGAGTGACCCCTGTAAAAACCATTCATTCTCCGAACAATATGGGAATCATTTCTCAAAGAGACTTTTTATTAAAATCGTAACTCAAAATTTCTCAAGGGGAAAGAAGTTTCGAACGATGTAATAGCACATGCAAATTTCGTGGGAGGAAATACCGAGTCGTACGTGCGTCAAGATGCAACGTGCAACTATTTCTTGTAGGCAAAGGGAAAGGTGAGGAAATGGTTTTTCCCCTGGCAAATGACTTTTTTCTTACGTAAAAATAAATTCTTCGTTTTATTAAAACCACCCGAATTCATTAACCCGCAGTTTGATTCGTGATTTTAATTGGGTTTTACCATTATTATCATTTAAAAAATGTCTGGCGCTTCGAACTCGATTTTCTTTTTTTCTTTTTTTTGGTAAAACCCAATTAACCAGCACGAGCTTTAACTTTTTTTTGAATGTTCGATATTTCAGCTACAGTTTCCAGCATTCAACTGATAAATCAGGGGATAAGTTCATGGTTTTGATTCGGTTATTTAAATAGATTTACGATCCCGATAGAAAAACAAGTTCCGCGGGAGTGAACTCCGCGTTCATTCGTGTTCCCAGCTTAGAGTTGCGAAGAGTATAACAATGGTAAAGGATATCCAGAAATATGATACTCCGAGACATGACTTGTAAGTTTTTCTTCAGCCGAGAAGTAAATCCTGTTCTTGTCGAAACTTTTAAGATATTTTGTTACACTCGACTAGCACCGAGGATGGTACGCGAGTCACAAGAGCGTCTGGGATCCCACTTATCGGCTAAAGTAGCTGTAAAGTCTCGTTCACTTCTGAAGCACCGTAAAAGAAACCCGTCACGCAGCGTTATCTATGTCCAAAAGCGTTCTAGTATTTTCTAGTCCAAGTTTCTCTGATCTTTCGACTTGCACATTTTTTCGACCCCGCTGATATCTCACTCGGGGACTCAATTGTTTTCAAGCTCCCGCGACTTTCGAGCTACGAAAGTTCGCGTCTGATCCGGTCAAACTAGATCAAATAACGGAGAAATTGGTGAGAGACGCCATCTTGAAAAAAATACAACAAATCAGTTTTTCAGCTTCAATTCATGAAGGGTTGGAAATTTTCATTTCATGGTTATGAGGAAAGATGCAGCTTACCGAATTCTTCACAAAATACATGTCTTGAGTTTTTTTTGCTTGTGCAACGGTTTAGCTAGAAATTATATTTTTACAGCCAGATCATCGAAAAAGTTTCTCCGATTTCGAACCGAATTTTTGGCGAAACCGTTACCTTGAGGGAAAAAGTTATGGGAATGTATTTTGTGAGGAATTTTATAAGCTATAGTTATTGTCATGAACATAAAATGATAATTGCCAACCCTTTCTGAGTTACAGTTAAAAAACTGAGTTTTTGTACCCATTTACCAAGATGGCGGCTCGAGCTCGACTCCCATTGGCGGGAACTTTTGATATGTTTCATAGTACGCCAAAATGAGCATGCTCTCCAATTTTTAGAAACATCGGAATTTTTCCTGCTAGTCGGCAAAAATTTGTCTTCGCTTCGATCGTAATGAAAATGGAGAAATCATTGAATTCCGAAATTAACGTCGTATTTTCATCACGTCACGTTCAATTTGCCCGGGCAGTAAATAAAGAGACCGCGTCCACAGAAGTCTATATTTTTCAAAAACTTCGAACTCGACAGTTTCGATATTTCGTAACCGTTGCACGACACTTGGAGTTTTCAAAGAGCGAGCACAGTCATGCGAAATTATTGTACGTAAGTACTTATGCATTATGTAGCACAGGATATTTCGAACCATTTGAATATAAAAAGCATGTATTTATCCATAAAACGTTGGAGCGTAAGAGCTCGGAGCCCATTTTCCTATCAATAAATATCGCATTCTCTGTGTATCGAGAAGAAAATGCCTTTATGAATTTTATGTTATTTACATTTATTTCCTCGTTGCAAACGAAATATGCTCGCAGTTTAGAGCACTATTAAAATGCTACTTTCTACAGCCGAATTAGTTTCGTAAAAACTGCACTCGACTTTTAAAATCCAGCAGGTTTTTTTCGAAAAATCGATACTTTTGGAGAGTGCACAAGGATCAATTTATTGCGCGAGCGAGCGAAGATGAAAAGGGCTAAAGGGCACAGTGCGCCGAGATAGCGAGGTTATTGAATTCTGTTACCAATGAAGAGTTCTCTAAGAAAAGGACCAACCAAAAGGGGATTGCTCCTTCCACGAGGCGTCCATGGAAAAGATTAATGCTTTATTTTAAATGAGAATAAATGGACTTGGAAAGGTTCAAATTCTCGCGGAAACTGTTACGGTTATGGAACAAGATAAAATTCTATCGAAGAATGAAAATCAGTGTCAACTTTATCAGAGATAAAATATGAATGAATCGAGTATCGAGAAAGCGGGAAATTTTGCTCAAGTTCCGGAGAGAAACGAGAAGCGCTGAAAAGGAATGAAATACTCCCGATTCATCCCGAGAGTTGTTTCGGTTCGTACATTTCAGTCACGTTTCGACATTCTTCAAACCGAAAAAAGTGATCGCTTTTACGAACGTACACAAGCAGCTGAATGGCGCAAGTTTGAAATTAAAAAAATTTCTCATCCGATAGGAAGAAAAAGAAAAGAGGAAAATTTGTCCGACTCGTGTAGTATCGCGATATCTTATATAAAATTTTATAAACTTCGTTACCAACCATTTCCTTCATCCCCGGCTGCAATCTTTTGCAACTTTAACGAAAAAGAAATGGCCCGAGATCAAGTTTAAACATAAATTTCCTCGCTAAATGCAACGGATCGCTCTACTTTTGTTCTTATTTGGAAGGAAACGCGACTTGCATACAACGCGAACTGTACACTCGGAGTATTTTAATATAAATAAGTCAGAAAGGATATAGAACATTCTTGCGCTTTAGGAAAATCGCCAGCGTGTCATCTTGTGTTTCGCACGGGCGCTGACCCACATACCGCAACAACGGTTTTCGTAGTCCAACCGCACTTCGCTCGTTACTAGACTGTATATTTTTCCTCCCTTTTTTCTCGCTTCACTGCTTCGCCCAGCGACACTTGTCACGCTCTCTATCTCCCAGCAAATCTTATCCAAATCTTCTCCGCCTCGCTTTATTTACACTCGCAATGCCCGGAAAAGTCATTCGGTAAAGTTGCGCGACATATGACGAGCTTTGAACGAGGCTGGATCAAAACTGAAAAGACACTAATACTCGTAATCTCCTTTGAGCCACTGCCGTTGAAACACTTTAATACCCTCGTTAAAGCTCGAGGGAAATGAGAAAAGACTCTCTCATCGACTACGAGGCGATAATTCGACGCATCATTCGACGCTTAACGACGCGGGGAATCAATTTTTCGCGAAACCATCGACGAATTATTATTTCCATCGATTTACGGCGTCAACAAACTTGAGCGCAACATGCTCAGATACGAGACGAGCTTTAGGGCTTTTGTAGAACGAGCAATGGTTCGTATAAAACCTTGTCAGCTTATCGCGACTTTCGCATTCGCCCGCAGACTATTAAAGAGTGGTCGGATTTTTCATCCGAACAATACGAGTCGATTGTTCATCATATTCCATGTGAGACCAAGGGAATGTTTAATCCTGGACTCCGAGGGAAAAATTAACGTTTGATTAATCATTCGTCACTCTGAAATTCGCGCATTATGATCGCGCGTTAATTATCCAGAGTGCCGGGAAGCAAGAATTGAGTCATCACTGTAAGTTTCTCGATTTATGTTTGCGGCAATGGATTACAACTGTCTCCGCGGCATGATATACGTCTGGATATATTTTGCATTCCATTTACCAAATAGCGGTTTGAACTAATCCTGGTTAACGCACGTTTCTCCTTGTACACCTTATTTACCGAGCGCTTATCCCACGCCTATATATCCGGGAATCATTAGATTGTTAAATCATGAGCGGAAAGTTATCATTACGAACGATCATTGCTCTCGACGCTCGCGATTAATCACTGCTTTGTTCCGCTGTTATCTTTACGGGACGACGATAAAAAACTAGCGTTATTTTAAAAATTTGCAGACGTAGTTGCGCGGGTCGGTTTAACTTGAGAAACCTGATAAAAAGTTCCGTCGTAACAATAACTTTGATGAATATTCGCGGCTTAAAAAATGAAAGAAAGAGAGGCAATTGAAAAAATAAGGGTCGCGCGCGATAATGAGTCTCAGCTTTCACTTAAGGTGGCACGGAACTTATCCAACTTTCGAAACTGCAATCAGGCAATTGAGGCTTATCAACAGAATTTAATGTATGGTAATTTATTTTTTTTGATAGTGCAGGTAGGGAAAAGTGATCGAATTTAATTTTATAAGATTTCTTTAGTCAGAAGTGTTGAAAATTAATGATTTAAAATGACAATAATTCGAATTTTAATGGAAAGAATTGACCATATGAAATAATGCTTTATTTAAAAACCGCGGAAGACCGAATTCGAATCAAGTTTTTCTAACTTTCCGGGGTACTTTTGCCCGAAGCTTAAACTCTGGGGAAAAAACATACGCGAAACTAATTTGGGAATACGGCGATTCCCCGGGCTCGTAGCAGCGTCTGAATTGTATCACTGCTGAACCGGCTATTTTCAGTTTGGCAGGACATTTCGATACTCCCAAGTCGATATCACGCGGTTGGAATATCATATAAACCGCGACCTTATCTAAGTTCCGAATGTCAACTACAAGACGTATCAATTCCATCGTCTTCAATGCGCGCGATCGAGTTTGTTAACCGACTGGAAGTCCCAATCGAACTTCACCGAGATTTGCCCGGAAATTTACATTTTACCCCAGTTTTCTTTTCCGAAGAAAACTTTCTGCCTTTCCGGAAAACGGGATTTTCGCGTTGTTTATTACGTTTGAACAGCACGCGAATCGTGCGTCGCTGATTTTGACGCAAGAACGTCAAAGTCTCGAGAGGCTTTGAAGATCGAACAATGTAGCAACTTACTTTGTCTACGCAACAGTTAATGGAGTCAAATGAGCGCTCGCAAACGACACATGCACAAAGTTCCCTGCGCCTTACCAGTGGAATAAGCCAAAAGCTTCCCGAAAAGCTCGCGTATTTTCCGCGTTGCCCGAGACATTAATTGCAATTATCCATGTTTTTTAACGCTCTCTCTTTCTAATAGAACTGTGTTACAAATGAAGAAGGACGCGTTAAGTTTTTGCTGTTAAGTTTTGTTCTTCATTAGAGACGCGCGAGGACACGACAGCCTGACGCTTGTAAATTTCCGACGAGGCGTAGTGAAGAACGTACCTCTCGCAATTCCCGGTAATGAAGCGACAAATTAGTGCGTCCCGTCAGCGCACACGTCGCATGTGGAATTTCATTATACACCGATGCGATCGTAAAAGTGTTCACGACAGGACATTGTGCCACTTCGAGACGCGCGACGCGCCGAGAAGCTCTCGGAGACTTGGACGAAAAAATTTCGCGTCGAGCTTTAACAGTGACAAATGGCTTTGCCGCTCCGAATTCGCAGCTGGACGAAGAAACTGAGTTATTAGAAATTTCACTTGTTGAGGAATTTGACGTTTGGACAGTAAAAAATCGATGAACTTTAGGGACTGTCCAGAGACTCGCGTTGAAGCCTTAATTGCGAAGCGTGAACTTTACCCGATTTTCCTAGGGGTTAATCCTATATTCCGATAATGTCAGAAAATGTCGATGCGGAGTATGTAATTTATCTTGTAACTTTTCGGTTGATTAAATGATGGCCAGCGAGGAAACAGCGAAAATCGATTCAAAGTTTATTCAACGAAATGATCGATCAAATTGTTTCGGAACGAGAAATCGACAATTGCGTTAAAAAATCCCATTGCTATAGGTAAATTGGCTGGAATTTTTTTTAGTATTTCCACGTTGCAGGAATTGAAATGATTTCATTTTCAAAAGTTCCAATCTTGTGCAAAGTTTACACTTTCATGGTAAATAATTGGAGTAAAGATTACTTAAGGTGGATCGATACTTTAATGCAAGGGTGAATTAGAAAAAATATTTATAACGCAACGTCATTAATTACATTTAATATGCCAGTATAATTTATTTAACAACATCTTCTTCTTCACGAAAAAAAAATAAGCGACTGAAAAAATTGTGCAAAAATGCTCGTAACGAACAATTGAAAATTTTAACAGTTTTTTAAAAGAAAAATGTTTATTTCTTAGCCAATTTGCATGTTCGATTATTTATATTGTTCACGGGACTATTT
>JABFQM010000513.1:0-33891 GCA_022816865.1 Zelostemma sp. ZL-2020 | reverse complement strand
GTGTAAAGAATGAAAATGTATAATATTATTTATTGTAGGACGAGAGTCGAGAACAAATATATGTCTAACAAATAACACTCTAATAAGTAGGTGTTGAATGTTGTCTGTCTATACATGTGTTTTTGCGCATCAAGAAAAGAGGGTGTTGTGGGGGTAGGGGGGGAGGAGAGAAATGTGATAAACTGAGGCATAAGAAGGAGGCAATTAATATTAAGTCACTTTTCTGAGTTAATGGCGTCATTTATTGGTCACTGTAATTTGTATTACGTAATCGGCAACGTAATAAAAAAACTCGTAAATTGCTGCACTATTTTAACGTTAAACTTGCACACTCAAAGACAAATTTTGTCGCTTGAACAAAAATGTTGTCATTTTGATAAAATCTTTTGTAAAAAGGAGCTAATAAAATATTTTGTTGAATCAAGAAACTAAATTTAAGGAGGCAACGAAATTGTGAAAATTTTTTTCGTGTTTACAGGCTTCGATGTATTTTTATGTTATTTGATACATGCAGTATTCTTATTTCTTTGAAAATAAGAATACTGCACTTAAGGTAAAAAGTTTCACGCTTGTAGTTAACTAAACAATAATTTTTACGTTCCTTCATTTCTGAAAGCATAGTTGCGGAAATATACTGAATCAATACCAAAACTCGAAGTTACATCGGATCAAAAAAGCCTTTCAGACATTTTCCTGAAGGCGAATTCCGTAAACCGTCTAACGTGGAAACTATTTTAGAGTCGAAAATAATTCTTTAGGAAACTTTCGATCGTCAATTTATTGATTTCAAGTTACTTGAATATCCGGTTAACATTCTAAAACGAAGCGACTAAAACTACCCTATAATATTTTTGGCTTTGCAGTCACAAATACCATTTATTTGCAAATGGTCATTTAAATTGACATGAGTTCAGTTCTAAAATGTTAGTTATGAGAGATGAAAAGCTTATTCGAACAAAAAGAGATGCTGGGTTCCACCCAGCACACTGTAGGTGTCTCGTGACAAAACAAATTCATTCTGTATTACAGGCTGAATTCGACTGCTCTGCTTCTATACAATCTTGTTCCAGTTATACAATTGCTCAGACTAACACGCAAATATCTAAAAAGCAAAATCAGTCAACAGCTACTACCTGCACCAAAAATTCATGTCGTTTGAATTTTTAAGGCCTTCCAAAAAAAAAAGTGTACTGTACTCGATCGTGCTCCATCGAATTTGTGATAAAGCGCAGCCATAAACTCGATTCTTTTTTGAAACTTAGATTATTTATTTCTGTATTTGTTCATTTTTTTCAAAATCTTTTCTGACGACAAATAATTTTCTAATGTATTTTGCAATAAAAATGAAGAAGAAGTCATAAAAACAATACCGATATCTGCCGGTATTATCGACATTATCGATTTTTCGCTCGCGTTGACTGTTGCCAACCCTAAAACCTCTCACCGACAAAAAAAGTAGTAAAAGAATCGGTTACCGTAGGTGTACATGAACGCTTGGAGCGTTACTTAGAGCAATTACGTTGTAGGCGAGACGCGAGAAGCCTATTATTGGAAATACCTATGATTATATCAATTATCGGAACAGCTTTTCCTGTTATCGCACGGAGTATTTGTGCGCGAGCTGCATCGCAATGAAATTTGAAGTTCAAGGCCGTACAGCAGATTGTCCAATTTATCTGAAAATTGTCTATTCCAAGCTGGCCGAACAAGTTTGTTTTCCTCGTCGATCCTGGTCAAGGTCGGACTTTTTTGAAGGCCCAACCTTCTCGAAATTCGTGCCACTTTGTTCTCCGTTCTGAAACCTCTTTCTTCAACTTTTCGACTGATTCTGCAATTTCCAAAGAACAGCATTGTAAATAAATATATTTGTACAACGCGCATTATGTGTTTTATGCATTGATATTCTTGATTTTCATACAACAGATTCGTAGCGCAAAAACTAAGGAAGTGCCAAGAATTCAGCATTTAAAACGGTTTTCAACGACATATAAAAAGCTCTCAATGGTTTTACTAGATTTCAGTTTTGTTTGTTACTTTGATCAATTTTTTTCATTCTCGCACTTCAACATAATTTTTTTATCAAGCTATGCAATCTTATGATTGAGTTATTATTTTCCATCATTAATTCGAACAGGATGCTGCTAAGATCATTGCTACCATTTCAAACGTCACAAATGAGTTATGCAATTTTGTATCTTCTCGATTGTCGAAAATCATACCGACTGCGAATTCATGTTCTGAAACAGCATAATTTATCGAGTGATATAAGATTTATTCAAAGCAAGAGTACACATTTCGCTTATACATAGTTATGAATGAGTAAGCCCAGTCTAAGATTCTTCAGAATAAATGAGAGAAAAGTTGAACGTTATTATTGTTGAATATGGTTATTTGAAGAAGAATTAAAAACCAACATACATACATAACAATGGTTATGTAAACCATATGGTTATTGTTAACCATATGGTTATGTAAACCATATGGTTATTGTTATTGGTTTCATAACGGAAAACTTTCTTCGACATTGAAACCAAGAGCGCAAGATGATTGTGCGATCCGTCCGTAAAATGTCACGAACTAATACCCAAACTTTGAAATAACAAAGTATCTTCCACGAGCAAATGAGATAGGCCATCTCTCGCAGTAGCAATGCCGTTAATCGATTCTTTCGACTCGGTTCAAGAGTTCACTCAGCACTGAAGTTCGGGCGGGACTGTTTACTTTCCGTACACCATCGATTCCAATCTTACTTTAACTTTTAAATTAAGTCAGCTGAATTACGTTTAGAAGGTAAATGCCATGAAAGTAACTTTCCGGAATAGGCAGCGTCATAAATCCACACTAATCAAGGCTAATAGAACGCTGATAGATTTTCTTGGAGGATTTACTTATATACCAAAGACGTACGACATCAAATTCCATCAAAGTTATCTCTCAAAATCTTTCAAGTACTTCAGAATTACTTATATTTTTGCCGTTGGAAATCATTAGATCAAATTATTCACTGTTGTTGATCACAAGTACAGGCACCACAAACGTCTTAGTATATCTATATATTTATAAAGTTAACGGTGAATTTTTATAGTGAGTATTTATTTTAGAAAGTAAAGCTTAGTACGCTTCTTACAGCTGCTACTGTGTATACATATTTTATTTAGTGTTCAGATAAACATATTCTAAACATATTAGATATCTGGGTTTTTTTAATGGTTCGAGTACTCAACGAAACAGTTATATCTTTAGTTCACAAATTAATAAACAATTTAAACATGAATAAATGAACGCGATCGAATTACGCTACAGCAAACGCTTGATTATTTGAACTCTTTTTTATTTAAAGCCTTCGTTTATTTTCATAAAAACTCTTGCTTATTTTAACTCGATTAAAGATGCCACCTACTTTAGATTTTAATTAAATAAGAGTTCACTACTTTAAATTACTCAAAGATATTTGAAAAACTGACTACGTCCAGTGCGCCCGAACATTCTTGAAAAGTATACTTTCTGTAGAATCCCTCTAAAAACGAGTCTTCATATCTACCCTTTGATTTACTTATACTCATAACTGGATGAGTATGAAGATAATTTAGGTATGCATTAAGTTAGCAAGCAACATATTTTTTAATAGTTACGGAGCTACGGAATGTCGAATAATTAATTCGACATTTTCGTGCAGTCGTTGCTCACAACTCCGGAAATGTGAGCACATCAAGTTTGCGTAAAATCCGGGTACTATGTGCAAAAAATAATTATACGTATCTCGTAACGGCTAAAAAGGACGATGGCATGGCAGCAGCGGAGAACAGAGAAAGAATCACGTTTGCCTGGCTATTTTCTCTAATCGAGAAACATTACGAGGGAGAGACAAACGATTTACCCCATCGTCACGCGTGCCTTTCGTATTAACTATAGCAGCGCAATAAATACTCAACCTCTCTAAACCTTGTAGTTCCTCTGCCGTCGGCAAATCGAGTCCTTTATTCACGCGACTGAGGTGCTCGATATACATTTTATTGCGCTCTGCTTCCATAATTAACTTCTTGTTCAATTAGGAAGCGTCTGAATATGCAGACGAACGGTTTCTCTGCGTAACGTCGTAATTAGTATATTTTACGAAAGGTACAATGATGCATTTAAATGCTTACCTTGTACATACCTTCCATTCTTTATCTTAATTAATTGTACATTCAACGCGACTTTCATTTTAAGCTGCATTTACTACGGAAACCAATTTCACTGAAATTTAGCGTCTCCTACAATTTGAAAAATTCTATTCGATCATCAAATGAATTTTAGGGTCCTAAGCCTTCGTAAAGAAATCTGTGAAACTTGAATGATGGAAAATAAAATGATACGGAATCACGACATTTACGTCAATGTGAACAAAGAATATCCACGGTTTTACGTCAGTTATGCTTTTTCACGCTGTGTGAAAGGGCTGCGTTACTTTAGAAGGGACATTTTATTCTCAAGTTTCACAATGGATTCACTTCGCAGTACAGGACAACGTTCCGAGTGAGCTTCGAATGGCAAAGAATAATGTAACGCTGTTTTATCGGGTAAAAGTTAGACAGCTTGAACCATTTGATGTATCGACATTGAATTCTCGCAAACTTAAACTGACGATAACGCGGAAACTTTGGAGATTTGCATTTTTGGGAAAAGGATACTTATGCACTTGTCTTTTTTCAGATTCTGCAAAGGCTATGTCACCACGCTCAGATTCACTAAGCCGGTTATACTGACGGACTCGAGAGGAGCTATTTCCACGCATTTTCCATCAGCTGTTATATCCTCGAGTCAAGCCGCTGTTACACGGCTTATTTTATCTTGTACCTTGAACATGCCTTTGAGAGAGATGTTTGGGGCGATGAAACTTTTTGACCGTCGAGTTTGGAGCTACAGACTTCACTCCGACGCAAAATTCTTTGGATCATGCTAATCGTTTTTAATAAATTTCATTATCATTTTTTCATATGTGCTTTTTGCATTTTTCAATATATTTTTTTCGAATTGCGTACTAAAAAAATGATACAATCTTAGATGAAAGAACAAATTAAGTCTCGAGAATTCCAGTCACATCGAAACTTGTATGTTTTCGCCTTGAAACAATGGCACATTTTTTCCAATTTAACCACCGACGATTTTCTCAGGATTTTCACGATTCTGAAAATAAACGAAGTTGATAAAATGTGGATTCATTTATTCTTCGAATATTTTTCGTACTCTGAGGATAATTTGAAACAAGATTTGAGAATATTTGCTGTATGATATACTATTAATTTATTAACCTGTTGGTAATTGACTAATCATGGAGTGATATTTAATTTACTTGAGATTAAACATCAGAAAATCTCAGAAAACATTTATCATTTTGATTTAGTTTTTGTTCTGTGTACTGATGTGAATTGATTGCATTTCAATAGAAACATCGCATTGATGCAATTATTGACTATAGAATCAAACTAATTAATTATTACTTCAACAGAACATATTATGTAACACAGTGCTCATTAAATGTAAGAAATAAACCAAGATGAATAATTGGATAATCAATTACATTGCTAACAAAGTAAATAAAGAAAATAAAAAAACGTTTTTCAGCGGCAACCTTCAAAGTTGTTGATAAACTTTCGAATATATCCGTATAAAGCGAATCATTAATCGAGGTATTTCTAAGTGCGCGTCTAACGAATTTTCAAGTCCATCTATCAGCATGGACAGTTTCACAATTTCGCCGTAGGAGCTAGTGCACGTTCTAAAGTTCCCTGCAAACTCTTATCGCAATTACCTGTCGCCCTGGACCATCGATTTCAGGTGACGACGTGTTATGCATGCTATTACGTGTTTTACTAAAGTCTAGCGACGTGGCAAAGAGTACATTAATTGTCCTGCTTCAACGTTTTTCTCCACAAAAACATTCCTTCAATCCGAAAAACACACACTGACAATTATTAATGAACGCGCAAACATTTGTCTTGAGTACGTTTTAACAAATGTTTTCATCAGAGATTCAACAAATGTAACAAAAATTTTCATCTCCGACATCCGTCTTGAATTCAAATGATCCTCGCCGCATTGCAAATAACTTGATTGGGTAAATGACCTTTTTTATTTCAAAAAGTTATGTCCGTTGAATATGGAATAAAGGCACAATGGGAATTTGCAGGTCTTAGGAAACTTTTCCAAACAGACGGAGGACGATTCCGTGGAACCTGTGAGGCATGTCTCGAAGAACTTTCACATGGAAACTTTATCAGTTCACTTTTAACTTGGCTAATCACGTCCTAAAGAATTGAGTCGGGATCCGCATGCACTCGCCTTTGAAAAACCATGCGAATGTAATACATTTCAGGTTTATTCCAGATATATTCTGCGATTACACTTGTCGCTATTTACGTAAAAGCATCTCATAACATCGTCAAGTATTCGTCAAGGTTTTAACAACGGAACAATTTTCATTTGAACAGAGACGTGATAGGAATATCACAAGTGACATTATGAAAGTTTTATGCACTAAAGAAGTAAGTATAATTATTTCATCCTTTGAAATCCAACGTAACATTAGTACAAAAGTACATAGCTCACGTTTGTACGTTTCTCACGAAACGTCGAGAACATTTTCAAGAATGCAAATACACACCGAGCAAATGATGACTATTTTCATCTATATTGCGGCGAGTATATAATTATTTTGACTTGAAACGTCACTTTTTAGGTTTTCCATCTGATTTAGCGTGCCCTGTACTCCCGAGCCAAATGGTGCGGTTAGATCATAAACGTAAACTTTTTCTATCCAGGAAGCTTTTACCTGTCTGCCTATTCTCGATTCTCTGCTTTATCGAGTTCGATCGCAAGGGAAATAGATTCCCTCGTTCTGTCAAAAACGAGAAATACCTCGGGAAAGAATATAACACTGATCCCATTTCTATTTGTTTGTCGTGTTTAACGTGAATTCTTGTATATTTCGTTTCAATTTCAGCGCTCAACGCTCTTAAATAAAATAAAATGAAAGTCTGGAGAGATAAAAATGTTCAATGTTCAAAAATAAAACGAATGCACAACAATATTCAATTAAAGAATGTCTTCAAATTTCTTGGAATGAGTTTTTGGCTCCAAAAAAGCGAAAAACTCATTGATTTTTAGAGTAGTGAAAACACTCAGATCAGTAATTTTGGAGTGGCAGCGTTCTAGCTCTTCATGTAGAACTTCCGTCGTACTTCGTAAGAAAAAGTTTAGTTTTACCGCTTACGATGGACCTTATGGAAAGTCCAGTCAACACGACAAAAAATGTTGGCCTCAGGAAAAATTGTGTTATGCAATTTTTTCACTTTTTTCTAATACTTTTTATTGTTTTTTTTAAGGGTCCACGAATATTCGCTGGTATATAGTTACCAATCGACATTATCGTTCTCTAGATTTTTTGAGCTATAACACAATCGTGAGATAATTACTTCCATTTGAGACCAAGAATTAGCTTCATTACACTGGAATAATGGAACCAACTGGTTCCGAAATAGCGAAATGGTTTAATTACACGTTAATTAGGCAATTAGTCGCACCAAATAGAAGAAACTTATGAATTAATTAAATAAACTCAATATAGAGTGTTGCGTCAACTAAGACAAAAGTTGAAGTTTCTATTTTATTCGTTTGACTTTCGTCCCTTTCCTGGACATTTTTGCGTTGCCGTTAATCTTGAAATGAAAATGTAATTCCTGTAAATTATTAGCCGCGAAGTTGAAATACCCCGATCTTTTCCCGTAACTCGACCGCCATAAAACTTTACTTGCCGATGAGTCGCGGCCCATTGTCTACCGGGACGTCCCAGAATGCGACTTTCTCAATGCCAGCATCTCTTTCGGGAAACTCTGTGTTAGTATAGACGAAAAAGAACCGGCTAAGTTCTCCTTGTCCTCAAGCAGGAGAAGCCAAGAGCCACCAGGACACAGTTTCAGTTGTCTCTTCGAGCTCGAAGAACATGTCGGCGGTTCCGACATATTCCTTCGATAATTCGCGAAGCAAATTTTAACTTCTTTTGCGCCCAACGAAATAGATTTTCAGACAAAATGAACTCTCCGTTGAGATAAAATTTCTTTTGAAAAGTTGATCCTACGAGTTGAGACCGAGTTCTTTTTAGGTAATTCGAAATAGAAGTCCTTAAATACTCAAATTTATTAACATAGAGGCAGGGGTACGAAACAGACATTATCTTCAATAGTCGTTTAATATAATTGTCAAACAACTTATGATTATATTTCAAATTTTAATGAAAGAGTGAAACGAAAATACGGTGCGGATTCCTAGAGCTTCCCTACCGAACATAGACCGACTTTTTGAGTTCCGTGGCAGCAATGAGCAGGTATTATTTGCTGTCGTCGTGTACACATGGGGTGCTTTAAGGCCGACACCTCGCTACGTTTTATGTAGGATAGAATGTGCAACCTTGTGACTATTCTACAAGAATAGGAAATTTTCTTGGTTACGACCCAAAGCTCCTTTTGCACAGGAAAGCCTCGCTGAACTTAAGCTCCGGTTAAACTTGGGAACAACTGCTGTCATCTACAGATGCGCCTCCGCTACGTCTTTGGAATATCCAAGCTCGCTTTCAAATGTTTCAACACCTCGTTCCTATTATTTCATTCAATAATTCACCGTCGTTTTTAAGAAATGACTGGTTTGTAAATGCAAAAGTGTATCCGTCGTATTTCTTGGCTTTTGTTAACTTCATCATCCATGCTACACTGTAAATGATGAATAAATTTGTTTTAAATAGAGAATGTACAATTTATTCCATAATTTTGTGTCGGGTAAATTGAAAAAAATTTATTTCTCGTAATCCGTATCACGCACGCCAATGATTTTTGGTCCGAAGATTAAAAAAGAACTTGACGTTGAGACAGAATTTTTTTAGTCAATTGAACATTTTATTAATCACATTTATAAAAAATTATTTGACAAATAGAAAATTCCGCGTCTTCTCAATAAATTACTTCGAACATTTATTTTCACAAATCATTCTTCTATGTGAAATTGCGAACAATAAAAAAAAGTGGGGAATTTGCATTAGGTCAAAAGTTGTATACTTTTTCTCTCGCCTCGAGCCGCGCTGATTAGTGCTGTGCAACCTACGTGCGAGGGCAAATGGCATTTCCATCTCTTTATACATCACAAATTGAACAAGACTTCATTTCATTCAAAAGATCTTATTCCTTTTTTTCGTGTCTTCATTGCCGTTGGTGTGACCGCATTTTTAGAATCGGAAAGTATTTTACATGAACGTTTATTTCCATTGATCAGCGTAAAATGATGATATTGTCGAGTATTTTTCAAGATTTACACATTATTGTGTCACGTAAATGCAAGACTTTTTCATGGAAAACATGCTCTCCTTTTGAAGAAAACTCGAACTCGATATTTTGAATGAACGTTTTGCCCACTCATAAAGAAGTTCCGGGGTAGTAATGTGTTCATCATCGACCCGTTGTAAACTTCAGCGATATGCATGTTTTTTACCGTTGTATCGATTCTGTCACACACTCCTTTACCACGAAAGGAGCGAAAAGATTTGATACCAGCTTTAATACTAAAATCTTTTTTAGGTTCATTAAATTTGTTAAATTGAACTTATTTCTATATTATGAACCAGCATTATCTCTTTAACATTGACGCAACCGACACTTTTTTTTAAAGTGGGTGATTAATTGACAATTTAATAAATTTAATGCACTACATTAGCATCGTAATTAGGATGTTCTGAAATTACGACGTAATTTTTATGCTCAATTACATTACGCATAAAGAAATAAACTCCATAAAGATGCAATGTCCCTTGTACATCCAAAACCAATGTTGCGATTAAATTAAATTTTGCATAATTGTTTCTTTTTTTAATTTTTCTGAAAAACAATTTTCTGTTGGAAATGAACAACAAATTTCTTTTTAGGACTTGGAAATATGCAATTCATTTGCATGAATTTGAGGGATTAAGAATTACTTTTTATGATGTTTTACTTGAATTCTTCAATTAAATTCATTGTAAACAATGAATAAGATTTTTCAATGATGTGGGAATGAAAAATTGGTTAATTTGTCAAGTATAAAGTGATGGAAATGCTGCTGTAGGTCTTGCAGCACTAATCGACACGACTACATGGCAAACGGTAAAGTAAGAAGACTTTTGATCTAATGCAAGCTCCCCATTTTTTTTCAAGGTGTTCGCAATTCAACATGGAAGAATGATTTGTGAAAATTAATGTTCGAACTAATTAAGAAAACGCAAAATTCTCCATCTGTTCCAAAAAATTGTTTCTAAATGTTGAATTCTAAATTTTTATTATACGTTGAATTGATTCGAAAAATTCTACCTCAAAGTTCAGTTCCTTTTCAATCTCGTAACCAAAAATCATTGATGTGAGTCGGACTGGGATAAAACAATATCTTTTTACACCGCTGCAAAAAAACTTATTGTTTGTAACTTGAAAAAATTGAATATTTTTAAAAAGGTGTGGGTACATTGACAAGTGCTATCATGACATAAATATAATTTTCGAATACACGAATGACTGATACAAATGTGGCCCGTTTCAAAAATTTTGACTCACTCTGGACGTTGGTTCAAAGTTTTCCGATTTTCCAGCATCAAATTATGAATTGACGTTTTCGTGAAGTGAAATCGCGAGTGCTCTAATTGGTTCATTGGAATTTCTGGAAAATTGCATGCAAACACCTGAGTCTTCACGTGTTTGCATAGTGTTTGCTTGCTGTTTGAATGCACGCGTGCTGCTAGGGTAATTGTGTGAAATAAAGAATAAAGTTTGGAGCGAACATAACCTTTGGGCAATATTTTCCGGTAAATAGGCAGTACTGTTGTTCACTCTCGACACTGCGAACAATCGTTCGCCTTGATACTACTCATTTATGGAAGTGTCAAATTTGGTTATTTATAAAGTTGAAAAAAACTGTGAGTCTCGTAGTTGATCATGTGTAAAAACATTGATGAGACATTATCACATTTTGATAGACATGTAAATTATGGGAAACTACATTACAGGTATGAACTTTTCGGGCAATTCATTTTTCTGAAAACGGGCCGTCAGTACCGCTGACACACAATACCAGTACAATAACTGTGCCTGCTTCTACATGCATAGAATTTTCTCTTCTTATCCATTGGAAAATTCTATGCATCTGTGAACAAGTCATGTTTCGTTAACAGTTGTTCCGTAACGATAATAAATGGATATACATTAAAATATACGAATGAGAATTAAACCGGACTGTCAGGTTGTAGAGAGTAAGCTTTTGTGATTAATCAGGATTACACCCATTTTTCATTGGGATATTCGGGAGACAACTATTCTTTCCCTAAATTATTTATGAATTTATCTGAATAATGACGGGGAAGTAGTAACAAACAAATATAAAAAGTTTACTGCAATGACGTTGCAAGTTAATTACGTGTGTGTAGAATAGAACAAAGGTTTTACTTTTATGTATTCAAAATATAAATTACAATGCATTCAATCTTTCATAAACATGATCGCTTATACACGAGATGATTGTTGTAGTAATTACAGTAGCAAAGTAATTATATAGATTGCAACGTCAACGTACAATGTCCCTACGATAATTATTAACATGCATGTGGAGACATTTTTAGTTTGTATGTGTGTTAATTAGATTATGCTGTAAATGGCACTACGAAAATTAATGAGTGTGCGCCATCAAATTTATCATATCAATGGATTGCTATTATTTTGCTTTTCATTCATAGAATAGAAAGTGACCAAAAATTACCGTAAAATCGTAACAATTTTCGAGGAAAGTTCCAGTATATCCATCATTATTGTCAAAAACATTATTTGCGTTTCAAAACGTTCATGACTTGAATTGCTTTGAGTTTTGAAAGAAATGCTACGAGAACTTTTATCTTAGATTTCCACGAAATAATAAATATTTCAGACCGTTTTGGTGATTTTGAAACATTCTGTATGATTATATTTTATAGTTCATATTTTTGATAATCCATTTCAAAGAAATGAGAGATGATTGAAATTTGTGCAACCAAATTATTGAATTAGTCTTTTTACTTTGCAAGACGTATATTAAAACTGATGAGATTATTAATTTATTTTACTTATAAAATAATTTATATGACATGAATTTTACAAACATCATATGTTTAATGTCGGTTTTGGGAATTTTTATAGAGGTAATATTGGACGTTTTTCCACATTTCATGAGAATAGTACAAGCTTTAGGGTCAATAATTCGTGTGCAATACTGCTTTGTTTGTTGAAACATGTCACTAACAAATTTTGACGCCAGCGAAACAATTCTTTCCAACTTTTTCAAAACAAGATGTTTCGAGTCAAAAGTATATTTTTGGGATCCTGAAAACTCTTTCATAACTTCTACATTTTTCAATCAATTTTTTTAAGTTGCGAGTAATACGTAAAAAGCGAATCCATTTGAGTATCACATTTGTGTGATACTTTTCTGTGTCAAATTTCCTTTTCTTAAATAACGTCAATAACAATTAATAGTGTACAGTACATGATGATATGCCTATTTTATAATTAGTATACTGTATAAGAGAGACGGCGTATAGGTTTTTTCCAAGTATCCAGACTTTTTTCATGTATTTAAAATCACTTAACAATGTATAGGAAAAAAAAAATTAACTCAGTGAAGTAATAAAAAAATTCAACTATTCACACTCTCAAAATAAATCCCTCTCTGTGAGTACTGTACTTTTTTATAGTCTACATTTGGAAACTTTTCTGAGAAAGAAAAGTTTACACATAATTTTCAAAGAATGATGTATTAAAGTATAAAATAATTAGAACACGCTCACGCTTTTTTTCGTCAAGAATAGTTCGGATGATGGTTTAATGATCGAAATATGTTTGATTTTCTCCAAAGAATAGGAGGAGAGAATTATCTGTGAATTGAAATAGGTGTATGATTTTTACCGAGAATCGAAATATCTATTTTGAACGTCACTCATAGGAAGTTTCATTAGAATTCGATGAATGAGCTCAAAATTATTTTCCAACATTTATGACCCAAATTGGGAAAACCCGGCTAAAGGTGAACACAAATTTTTCAGAGGACACACATGGATACAGCGTTAAATGTTCTGTCAAAAACTATTTAAAAAATTTCCGAAATTTTCTTCTTAAGCCTGATTTTCCTATTTCAGGGCACATTAAAATTTTATAACACTAAATGTAAATTTTCAAAGATTACCAATAAGGGCCTTATAGAGCTTTGAGTTGTACTGTTAAGTAAACTTTGTTTCATTTTTTCAATAATTACTCAGAATAAAAAATACCTGTAAAACGTGCCGGTTCTTCCTTACTCAACGCAATTCATCAAGATCTTTAATTAAAGCAGTTTAAATGAAAATTTAATTATTTTCCAAGCTTATTTTCACGGTTACGATAATCAATCCCTGTTTTCTAAGATTGATTACAAGAAAAGGTACAATAATACGCAAGTGATCTTTTCACGACTTCCATTTATTATATTTGTCTTTAATCAATAGTATAAGCTAATGAACTAATTAGCATCAAAGCACTCGATATTTTTATTCTGAAAAAGTAAAAAATCCTCTATGACATTCTCGCAGTTGTTTTTTTCGCACAAGTAAGATACATACTTTCAATTATGCCTCCATGTTCACTAATTATCGACGCATTTGAACGACAGGACGAACGAGGTGCTGGGACTCGATATACATCGTGCACCGGGCAGCGAAGGGAGTCAGTGTAAATCGGCCTTCTGCCTGTTGAGGAGGTCCTCGGTTGCTACCGATTTTTCTGCTACTACTTTACAAAGTGTTCTTTTCATTAAAATTTAGCAGCTGAGTCAAACAGAACTCCCGGTATATTTGTGTAGCAATATCTTTCATTTAGGAGTGAAAATATAACGAAAGGGAATAAATGAGAAAGTATTTTATATGGAAGATTCATTAGAAGATGAAGTCAGACAGAGCACTTCTGCAATTACAGAACTTATAACTTATAACTCAGAAGAGAATGAAATGTAAGGTAAATATTTCAAAAGTGTTTCCTGAACATTTTCTTTCATTTCTCATCCAAGCTTGTAAACGTGTCTGCAGTGCGGTGCGAAAATACGTACGTGTGCGCATGTGCCAGCGAGAAGTGTACGATGTATGTGATTGTTTGAATGTCATGTATCCATCGAGTAATTTTCAGTGTCAGTAGGATATAGATATATATATATATATATATATACATATGAAAGAGTCACATTGATCATGGAAATGTGTTCAAAAATAGATTAGAGTCTGACGACCTCGATGTTTTATTTCTGGAACGTTCTTCGAACCTGCAAGTCGTTATTATCTTTTTCTTGTTCTATTTTATGATTATAATTCTATTAATAAACTCGAAAACTCTCCTATTAAAATGTTATCACCAAGTTTAATTTTAGTTAGTGAAAATGTATACAGAAATCGCAATGTTTATTCAGTTTTGATAAAGTTTTGTTTTTACGAGTTCATGCAAATATGTGATTTCAATGTGCATTTTTTAACAAACATTTCTTTCAAGAATTGTAATTATAATTTCATCACTCCGTTTTGACACTGCATTTTTTTACATTTACTCGCGCGTAAACCATCAACATTTATTTATATATTCTGAAAGCATAAGTCTTGGAAGGAGGGAAAGTTCCTGAACTCGATGGAAAGTTTTATTATTGATTTTAGCGGGAGAGCTACCAATCGTGTGCTGAGAAAAAGTTGCTCCAGAGTCTCTTGAGTTATTATGATAACAATATAAATATGGTTTTGTACAAGTCTGATGCAAATTTTTAACAATCAAGAATGTAAATGAAGGAACTAGTTTTCATGGTTTCACTTTCTCTCAACATTCATGAGTCGATGTATCCTCGGCTTTATTTTATTTCTTTAGTTTTACGCATGATTTGTGTGATGTTTTTCAGTTTAATTGATTGACATGTGAAACTCGTTAGGATCTCAACATAAACATGATATTGTGTAATAATTTTCGAATTATTACGTTAAAAATATTAATCTGCATTTATTTAAATTTTCTATATGAATTTTTGAATAGTTGAAGTCTTCGCGATGACAGATTAATTCATTGTAAAATTTGAAACATAAAAACTTCTATCGAGTTGGAAACTTTGTCATGCACGAATCCACGAAAAGTTGCGTAAGAAACTGTAATATTGATTTTAGCTGTCCCACTCCTAGTTCTTTGAAAGTAATTTAGTACATTTTGTCACGTAACACAAACATACAATCAAGGAAAATATTCCTTACAGTAGCCAAGTTATTATTAAATTTGTATACATAATGTAATTTCAACAAATTATTTATTCATTAATATGCAATGTGAGTAAAAGTGATATTGATGAAACGCCTTGCGCCTTTTTCACTTCATTTACATTTTTTTAGGTCATGCCATTAATTCTTTTTTAATGTAAATAATGTCTGTACCGTTAGCAGTACAATTTTTTACTTAATAAAAGTATAATAAATTTTCAATGAGGAAAATTGTTACTTATTTGCTGGTTGTAAAATTGTATTACAATATTTGACAATTTAATGTGCGAGACAATTATTTTTTTTGTCGTTACGTATCGAACAATAGCTTTCGATATGATTCAGTGACCTGCAGAAAAATAAATTGTTGCGTCGTTGATATACACGAGGTGGCCTGTTAAGAAAGCAGAGCCGTATCATCAACGTGAATTCATCGCATCTTCGTGTTAAAGAGAAACCGAAGCAATAAAATAATGCAGTCGTCTCGAACAAATTTAAAATGAACTTTAGGGAAGTATTTAGCTTAATTTTTTTCTTCAAACAAGACACCTGGATACTAAACTTCTTCTTCCCACTTTTCACATAGACTTCGCCAATGAAAAAATATATAATTTGAAAATGTCTTTCAAGTAGTAACTGCGAAATGAGTTTTTATTGCTTGTTGCAATAACGAACCATTAAAGTTTTTAACGATTTGCAGAAAAGTACATACACATTTTTTCAATACTCCATAACTTGAATCCAACGAGATGTATATAAACGTTGGATTCTCTCCGTAAATTGAATGACGCCCATTTTTGAAATGCAATTTTAAAATCAAAAGACTGGAGTAGAACACGATTGATTGGATCGTAAAATCTAGACATCAGGGTGAATAACTTCCGGTGTTGTCAAAGATTTCGCGCCTGCTGTGTCACTTTTCGTTTCGAAACTTCAGCGAAAGATGCAGGCGATGTTCTTCAAGTTCCGGAAGTCGCTCGTTTATTCGGAAGACGAAGCGGTAGCGGATGTTGCGAAAGGATGTGAGCAAAAGTTCACGATATAGTTAAAAAACTGTCTCAAAGGACCAGTTAAGGATGATAAATATAACTTAAAGTTGCTAACATTGATCTTTGGCAATATTTATTGCATTTATAATACTGACGTACAACATTATTTACTCATTTACATGAAAAGAGAAGCGGCAATACAGATATTTATTCATTTATTAATTATTTACGAGGAAAACAAGAAATTCAAATACATGTTCTGGAATATATATCGCTTTGTTATTGTTTACACATGATTCGATACTCAATATTATAATTAATTAGCAATAGCAAATTGCATTATTGCTATTAAATTACGAAATTACCAACCAATAATATGTGATCGGACACGAGTAGTAATTGGTATACTTACAGAAAAAGAATACCTTTCATACTATTATCTGCCACTGAAAATACTCAATTTTACAACACTTTTCATATGAAGATCAATAGAAATTACTCTTTGCGTTTCCTGACAGGTAGATAAATCATACGAAATAATAAAAACATCGCAATGAACGATACTTTGTGAGAATACATTCATTTTTACGAGATTTATGACCACTTACTCTACCAAGTAAAAACTCAATAACATGAAATGACAAGAAATTTTATATATTTTTAAAAGTGGAATAAAAATAATTTTTGTCTGCGTAAAACTGTGTATCTGAATTATTGTCAATATTGATTGATTAATGTTGGCTTTACTTTCTATGTGAAAAGTAAAAAAAACTGATACTTATGTTATGTACCTAAGCTGCGGAAATGGTTGTGAAACATTTTTGAAAAATTGTTACGTGTCTTCTATTTTTGCATTTCATTTGATAGATTTGTTGTAAAGAAAACATGGTCAATTTTGGCTAAAATCTAAGATTTTAGGAGTTCGGACCCAACCATATTAAATGATTCTAATTTTGAAATGTTCTCGCATTCCTTTTTTGTGATAAGAAAAAATTTTAGGCGATGGCCCGATCGAAATTCAATAATTTTTTCAGATAAGTTCATGCTTTTATGATCATGTATGCTCATAGATAAAATATTTCTGAACCACGATCGCAAATCTCTATCGCCATGTACAGATTACTGACAGAAGACGTGCAGTAAATATGCAAATCGACTGAAATTATTGCATATTAACAGTAAATATATTTTAACCGAAATAATTTTCCCCAAAAAAGGTTCGTGTTTAAAAATTGAAAAATGGATATTGTTTCAGTTAACAATATTTTATTGTTACTGAACTGCATTTTAAGCTGATTTTAATGCAAGTAACGTGATCAAATTTGTTCATAAAATTGTTTGTCAAAACTGAAGTATAAAAAACTTCCTAAATATTTATTTATAGGTTGGAATAAACATCCGTCTTCCCAAAAATAACAATTGTGCTTTAATTTCGCAAAATGATAATATATCTATCGAAAAAAAAAACAGTCGATGTTAGCTGTTTGATTTCGGGAACTGTGACCCAGTTCGAAGAACACAAAAAGTGTCATTTTGTTCTACTGTTTTACTGCACATTATTATTAAGGAATGTTTTCGAGGAGTGTTGACATATTGTTCATATTGTACAGTACACTCTTTCACGAGCCTGAAAACTAGGATTTAAATAATTCAACTTGACGGCGTTCATTCATTTTAATGAGTCATTTTAATGATTTCTTTACAGATGATAATTACATTTTGAGCACCTGGGCATCATTGAAAAGTTTATTCATAAATTTGAGACGTTCATTTTGTTTTTCCCATTTTTACTCATGAATGTAAGTCATTTTTACCACTTCAATGATTTCTCGAATAATTATTTTTAAAGAAAAACTATTGGTATGATTAATGTTCTTCTTTAAATTCGTTTACAGTTTAGATTGAAAAAAAGGCATACTGTGAAACAAAGACGTTTTATTGGCAATTCGAATAACAAAATGATCAATATACGACAAATTTTATAGATTTACATACGAAAATGCATACATTTGTGACCATAGTGCTAATTTTGAAAGAAAAAATACTGCCGTCTTAGATGAAACTTTTTTCAGGTAAGTTTCTTGTGATAGAACCTTTTTCACTAATAAAAGACTAAAACATATAGAGTCTACGAAGTATGGACACATTTTATAATTTTATAAATATTTCAGAATGTTGGAAATTGAACGTGAATCTAAATAATCCAAAAAAAAGGACATTAAAAACTGATTCAAATATCAATCGAAAGAAACGCTAAAAGATTTCCAAGCCAAGTATTGTTATTCCAACGTCACACGTGGCAGATAATTTCTTCATAATGGTGAGTGTTAAAACTTGTCAATATAATGTTTCAGTTCGTTGAGAATGTTTTTCCAACATATCCTTCATGCATCGTAACTCGAAGGATTTGAGTAAAAGCTCAGACTTTAAGTACTTAAAAACTAAGCTAATTATAAAGTTAAACACTAAAAAACTTTTAAGCCTTGCTGCAACAGCGTTCGATGTATTATATTTTCAGAGCCATTGTAAATTAAAACTTTTTGTAACATCAGCTTTGATAAAAGTACATCAATCCGTTTATAAAATTAGAGAGCGAATTTCGTTTGTAACAAGTAAACAGTTATTAAAGGTATTATGTTGTTTTATCAGGAGACTGACCTTTGTCTTGTTTTCGTCAATTTTTCGCACGACAATAATTTATGACAAACAGTATGTCAATAGTTTTAGGTTGACGAAATGTACCCCTTCATATATTTTACCTCTAGACCTAATATCACAATTTTTATCGAGATAATATCTACAATTAACATAGCCTGTGTGGCCACCAGTGTGTTTATTTTTCAACGATGTATTGCAAATTCAAGAATAACGTTGATACTGATCATAAATATTTAAAACGCTTTTGTAGTTCCATATTGATGACTACTTTGCAAGTTTTCGAGTTTAGTTAACGTGCGCAGAGGTTACAGCTACCTACTCTGTATGTTTTGGGGTTCAAACATTTTCACTAAAACTTGATGCGATTACTCGATTCACGCAATTACCTTGAGATTGTCTCAGATCGAAGTTTCAAGTATATGAATTAATTCGAATTACTGCACAGCACAAAATCAAAACCAGCTTCTTTGAAGTGTTCATGGCAATAAAACAAAACTAATGAATTGTTTTAAAATTCATTTTATTGAATTAAAATGTGATAACAAAATCTGCTTTTTCATTTTCACTTTTTAAATTGCAAGAGTATAAATTTTGTACAAGCTTTGAAAGATACTTTTTTTCAACATCCATATGACCAAAAACCTCGAAAAATAAAAATATCCAGCTCGTGTATTCGTTTGGAAAAAATGATATCATCATTCATTGGCTTTGTGGGTGAGATTCGGTGCTCAATTTTAACGTTAAATACAAAATGTGCACTGTATCGTTTTTCGATTACTTTTGTTACTCGAATTCGAGCACGACGCGTCCCAATATACACATGTGCATGAGAATGAATGATTGCGGGTCAATCAAAATTATGAAATTTCATGCATGACAACAGAGACATGAATAAATAATTGGGTCATCGCACGAGAAAAGGAGCCTTAGTCAAAAAACAAGTGTTATCAGATATTCCTTCCATACGCCGATAGATCCAGAAAAAATACAGTACTTACCTTCTATATTTTTTTTCAATTTTGAATACTCGTTCTTGTTACAGAAGTACTTAGATTTTGAGCGTAAAAATGATGATTGGCGACACAGAAAAACAAGATATCGCATTAATTCGCACAAATTTATAGCTGGAACTTAAAATTATGTATAAAGGTGTATTTCACAATTGTCTTTCATGAATATTAATGAATTGTCATTAAAGAGAATATTTCTTTAGAAAAACGCTATTTTCCGAGATCAGACTGTTCCAAGGTACAGCACTCTTCCCTATTATTAAAAACAATATGATTGTGTTTCAATACCCTAATTTTTACTGTGACTTGTTTCTCAGTGGAGCTTGTTTTTACTGTCAAATTTGAACATCTCGAAATTCAATTTTCTATTGTTTCATCTAACTTTGGAATGAAAAACAAAAGAAAACAATAGAACGTTGGACGAGGTTTTGAGTTTTACGGCAATAAAAATTATCGGTGGAAACAAACTCATCGATGCGTTCATGCAGCTGCGTTTGTTAGGTACCTATACCCTATTCTCGACTGTCTTCTGTCCCCGAGAACATTTGTATGCCGTTTCCAGTGCAAAGCAACCGGCGTGATATTAAAATCACGGTCCTTCGTGTGTATCTGTCTATCGCCGCACGTACGGAAATATGACCCTGTCTGGTACGCTAGTTTTCACCGTTGATTTATGCTGAATGCATTCGCTTTTTTTGCAAGTTTTGCTTTTTCTCGCGAACAAATCAACTCCGCGAGGGTTGAAATTATTTCCCGACTTTTGCGAATGAGTTTCCATGTTTAAGTTTCGCGCTTGTATATGAGACTTCTGGAGCAGTAAAAGGAGAGAGATGAAAGAATATGATCACTATAATGGTCGACATTTTGAGTGTGAAAAAAACGCGAATTTTCCTCGAGATACTTTTCAAACCGGATGTTGCAATGAGATTAGATTATGAGGGTCCTTTCGCGAAACGACTTTGTAATTGTTTTGTCGCTGCCAGAAACGCGACTGACATTATCAGGCGTCGTGAGACCAAGGGAAAACTTAAGCTGAATGGGATTACGGATACGGCAAACTTCCTTTTGTTATGTAGCTAAAGTTGAAGAGTTATTTCATATTTTTTGGTCAACTGTTGCCCTGGTACATTTTCCAATTGTGACGTTTTATGCTAAAGTTATTGTTAAAGTGTGCGCTTAATACTTCATTGTTATCGTTCAAGTAATATAAACTATATTACCATGTTGAAATTATGTATTGAAACATTTGGGGATAATAATTATATGTATTTGTACAGTAGTAAAGATTCAAAGCTGTCATTTAAACTTGAAAATTTTCAAATTTTATAAAACCCACGGTTGACAGTTCTGTTGTTCGACATAGAAAGTTACGGTTTCGTTTACTATTCCAAAGTTTAATGAATTTAACTAAGAGTATCTTGGTGGAACAGAATTCGAAAGTCAGCAAATGTGTAGAAATATCATTTTTATCAAGTTCAAGTTTATCAGGAGTTGAAAAGTTTCCAAAGTTTTATTAATCCTTCATTACAGACGGCTTTTGGATTTTTTTAGAAGAAAAATCTAAAAAAATTGAACTCCGAGAAAAGAAAGACAGGAAGTATGCTAAAAACCAATCTTATTTCAATAGTAAAAAGTGATTAAGGTAGATGTCTCAGTAATGGACCATGTCCCAGTAATGGACAGGGCCGTGAAAGAAATACAAAGTACATGATTATTATTAACTTTTTCTACACACACAAAATAACTGTCGCTTCAGACAACACTCGTAGTTAAAAATAATTTTTAATCTTAACCGTAATCACGTTTTTCAGTTCTAAAATAATTGTCAAAGTCGTGAAGCGCACGTTTTCTCTCGATTCTACGCAGTGCTTAGTTCTAGGTTAAACAAGCAGTCGATCGTATTTTCTTTAAAGTTTGTAGAATAACCACGTATATAGAGTAAGTAGCTTTTTTTATCAGTTATTTACTATTCCGTGAAAGTTTTAGGAGTATGGAATTACATAAAATTTGAATATTTTCATTTAAAACATGTAGGTCCATTACTGGCTCACGTCAAATTATGATTGTGCCAGTAATGGACATATTTGACAATATTATGTTATTGATTGGATTATTGTATTTTTAGGAGTGTTTATGGTTCAGATTTTCATTTCAAATAATAATTCTTCGTCTTTATTTCCATTTCTTTCACGATTATCAAAGGAAATGAACAAACAATTTGTAATGCGAGGCTGTAGACGAATGCAGTTTTCAAGATTACTTGTGACTAAAAAGATGAATATTATCATTATTACTTTTAGTTGATTTGAAATGACTGTCTGGTTGAGATATCCTTTGTTATTGTGAATCTTAAAAATTTTCCCTATGCCGATTACTCGGCCAAGCGTATGTCCATTACTGGGTCAGCCATGTCCATTACTGGGACATTCATGCTTTTGACTACTTAATCGCACGTAATTAAAAAACTAATTACAACTGTACAAAAAAAAAAAAAATGCAACTTGTCCTTAAGAGAATTTTGCATTGTTTACAAAAAAGACAGAATCGGAAAAGTCATTTTTCACTTGGAAATCAGCGTTTGAATTTCGAATTTTTGCTTAGGTGGTCCATTACTGGGACATCTACCTTTTACAGCAAACTTTCGATATCGAAATTAAAAAATTTAATCATTTTTATATATTTTTTCGAGTCGATAAGGAGGGACGATTTAAGGGGTGGCTCAAATAAAATTTTGCTAGACCTTTTCTAAAAACTACTCTAGTTTATAGCAGTATGGTAAGGTAAAATATGAATTTATCGTTATCGGCGTAGATCGAGTAGTGCCATTGAATAATATCGCACCTGTCTTTATGTACAAAACACTCTAGAAATGAAGAACGTATCAGTCAATTTCGAGATTGTCAACATGCTTGCAATCTTTGACAACCTTTTCTGTAAAAGAACCAATGGAAAACTTTTAAATCGTGTTATCGCGATTAATTAATCTCCCAGTAAACGAGAAACTCGCACATCCGGCACCCGTCAACCTACATTTCTACGAAAAGAAAATCTCATGATCAACACTTTTTCATTTAATTCACGAGGAAATGTAGATATTTTCATGAAATTTATCGAACATTATGTCACATGAATTTTAATAATCTGAAACCAGATACATTTTATAGTTTAATTGTTTTCATTTGTGAACTTATACTTGGATAACATTTTTCCCTCGTCGATACCGAATTCGCAGAGTAAGAAAATGATAACCGTGATTTTGTCAAGTTCCCCTTATTCGGAAGAAATTTTTTATCGATGTGCATTAAGTTGACATTCGCAAGCTTGCTAGGGGACCTTGTTCTAACGACACTCGTATTCAAGTACATCGGTTTTCGTATATACGACTGCGGCAGTTGCCAGCCAACGCTGTCGTCTTCGTGTTAAACTTCACGTCGTATTCGACGGTACGATCGATTTTCTGCTGCGGCAATTTTTAAAATTATATACGCCGTGAACAATGCCTACAAATGATAGGTTCGGCGACAACTGCTCACAAGGCAAAAAGGATCAATTATTAAAAGTTTCCAAAGAGCACACATTTCCCAAATTATTTTCACGCTCATTATTTTATACTCGCAGTAATAATAAAAATGTCAAATGAAGGAGAAAAAATAATGAGAATGAAAAAACAATGAAAAATTGTATTAATTATTTGTTTAAAAATGTTTCAAGTGCAGCAGTTGAATAAAATAGGTCGAAGAAAACGGTTTCTAAGGGAGTCGCGCTGTTTGTTTTTTGGCTTGACTTAATATTGGTTGGGTTTTCGCTGTATAAAGTGGCAGTCATAAAATCGTGCCAAGCCTGCGCCTTAAGACGGACGAATAAAGCTAGAGCCGAGCCTCGAATCGAGCTGTGTAGGATTCCACTGAGATACGTCATTCTCCCCAGTGCCAAACGAGGCCTCGCTACATCGATGGGCCATCGCGATTATAATTCGTTTTTTTCTACACTTTACGTTGTTCTCACAGTCGATATTCCATTTTGTACAGGTACTATGAAAGTATTGAAGTTACGACATGGAAAGACGAGAGGAGAAATGTGAAAATGTGCGCGCGCAGTTGTGCATAGCATGTAGCAAGTGTCGCGATTAAAGAGACAGACAATTGTCAAACTCGTACTCTTGAGGGACAATTTTCTGCAGAAATTATCCACAAAAATGCAACGCGGACAATTTTCTACATTTCTCGTATTGTGCTTAAAATATGCTCCGTTTTTAATTGTTCTATTCTGGTTTTATTTTTTTTACCTTAATGTGTTACCAAAATTCGCATCGAGATATACTTAGAAAACGTCAGCAAAGTAATGATTGGATTGTTGAATTGTTTGGAAGACAATTTTTACATCCAGACTTACCATTGACAGATTTGACAGCGCAAAGTTTTGATTTGAAAAAAATTAAATAATTTTTCCTAATCAGAGAAACTCCAATAAAAATAATTCACGGATTAGAGAAAATCGACGAATCTCCTCAAACAAACATGAATTTCGCGGATCATTATGAGTCATAGCCTTGAGACTATTCAAGCTCAATGTAGTAATCCAGGTCAGAGAAAAAAATTCAGTCAGAGAAGATTATAATTTTCATTACTCAGCAATTGGAGTTGTCATGGAAATTGCATTAACAAAGATGGTTAATAATAAAGATGGTTTCGTAAGATGGTAGATATAAACGTTTACTTCTTGGATCTTTATCTGGCACTTTCAATGCCATTGAAATTTTAATTATTGTGATCGTATGATACGTTGTAATACGAAAAGAATTAAATTAATCAGTGCAGTCTTATGATAAGTTGTCGGTTTCTCATTTTTTTAGATAACTTGTCAGTTGCTATGAAGTGATATCAGGTTGTATGACAATATTAATAATACTAACAAACAAACATTAACATGCATCGTCATAATTCCGTATCAGAAGATATCATGCTCCGTGACTTTGTAATATATTTAGTATCAGTAGCGAGTATGATATACGGTAAAGTAGGATCTACATTAGGTAGCAATAATGATATCTCATCAAGATCATAAAAAAATTTCACATTGTACGTATTGATTCATAGAAATTTTAAAGACACCTATTTTTCAGTAAATAGAAAGATTCAAATCGGTCCACCTTTAATGTAGCTACCGTGTATTTTCAATCCAGATGTTCATTTGATTTCATTGAGATAAAATATTTATTATAATAGAAAAGGCATGACAACAATAACTGTATTGTACAACAATAGTTGCAAGGATTGTTAACAAAATAAATCTTATTTCGTATATTTTCCGGTTTGAGATTATTAAGAACATATAGAGCAGGGAACAAGCGTGATTCTGACATATTTCTATGTATTGATCCAAAATTAGAAAAATGTAGGATGTAGTAAACAAAGGAGGGGTTCTCTCGCCATTGGCGTCACAGCTCCTATAGAAAGAAAAAGCACGATCTTGTAGCAGATGTTTGTGCGCTACTCCCGTTGTTAAATAGATCGCCGAAACGGTAGGAAAGATTTCTGAATACTGTTGACATTTGATGCATTATAAACGTCAAAAAACTTTCGGAAAATTTCACGCAAGTGTCACGAGCACTTGTCAATTTAAAGTGAATCGCAATTATATCTTAACGGTTTAAAAACATTTGTTTTTATTATTTTAACAATAAAATATGATAAATATAAAAATTGTTTAACTTTAAATATCTGTTTCATCAAACTACGAATTATCAAAGCATGCGATTAGTACTTCAAAACATGACAATAAAAATTGCCAAACGTTGATATGTACTAACTAGGAATGTAAATATAAGTGCAATAAAAAGAGCAAACAAGCGTAGTAGATATGTTTGTAAAAGCATAGTAAACCATCTTAGCCGACATGCTTTTTCACGCATCTTATCTCTCCACTCAGAAGACTGCAGTATAAAAGAAATCTTCCTTAAAGACGTACCTTCAGTAATAAATAATGAACGCGGTGGTTTGGTAGACGGTTTCCAATTGTGACTTTCTTATCGAAATATCGGAGAGCAGTGAACTTGTGAATGAATTGCAATTGTTGTGTTTCGTTTTTGGTGCTTTTGTACGATCTTTACATTGGATTTCGTGTATCTGTGAATCAAGCTAGAGTGAACGTGCGGGCTGGTTTTCGCGTGGTCAGAAAATTGAAAAAGTCGCAGTAAAGGGACACTTATGAAGGGGTCCGTTGACGCACCAAAAGCCATCAAAGTCTTCAAGCGCAGAAGTATTTGGGACATAGATTGGAAGCAGTGATTGAATTCAGGTGAAAATTTATCTAAAGCGTTAGATTTAAATATGGCTTCGCGTGACGTGAAGAGAAATAAGCAATGCGCAATTTTTATCTTTCCGCACATTTATTTATTCATTTCCAATTTATGCATTTGCGTATTTACTGATTATCATTACTGGAGTAAATTGATTTTTTCTATTACTAATTTTGAAACCTACAGGCAAATTAATTGTCAGTTGAATAAAACGAATTTCACCCATCAAGCAAAATCATCTTTCCACACCGCATCGTCAATTAGATAGTTTAGTTTCATTGAATACGTCGAGTTTCGTAGAGCCAATTGGTATTGTGACAACTTTTATGTGAACGGACTTACATTATTCAATCTAAATTGTAACTTTTGCATTCTAGTTAAAATGTTGGTTTGATTCGAAAGCTTAAACATTATAAAATATTATTCGATGATGATTTTCGTGATTGGCAAAACTCTTTGATAAAAATAAGTAAAACTGGCTGAAAGTTTTCAGTATTTCTGTATTTTCGACTTGTCAGTTTGGATACGAATAATCTTCCCGATAATTCCAGATTGATGCAGGAGATACGATTTATCATTTCGGAGTACATCGGTACAACAAAACGAATTTTATTAATGGCCCAAGGTGAACAGTCAATTTCACCAAATCGAATTTAGCATTTTCGGCACGTTCTTACATCAGTATTGAATTCATAACTCACTGAATCTGTAATCAATTTGGAAGAGAGTAACATCATTTTCTGAAGATTTTGGGATTTTTCACGTTATTTATTTAATGATTTTAAAAAGCACGTCCCGCATGCCACTCGTCGTCAAATATGGATTGGCGTCGTACGGGTTAAATGTCAAAATTTACTGCTATCGTCAGGTATACGCTCAAGCCCTATCATCATCATTTTTTAGGCCACAAAACTTTTGATAAAATTATGCTTTGCTTGAAAATGTTGTAATTTTTCACACAGCACAGCATAAAAATTAGGTACATAGAATATTCACTGCGTAAATTACTGAAACAGACCGTTCAATTTGCAGTTTCGACAAAAAGGTGACAATGATATTACGTTGGTGGTGCTACATACGTTCTTCATACGGATATGTACACATCTAAATATGTACAACGCGGTTTACTTGGAATTTTATCAAGCGAATCCCAATGGAAACATACTGGAGAAATTCCACATCCATAAATTCTTTTTCAAATAAAATGTTTGATTTTTCACTAGTCTTTAGAGATTAAAAGTAAACGTCTTCCTTTTTGATAACTGTACCAGTCAGTTTTAATCTTTTCTGAACTTTCGCCAACTACTTCGTAGCCATTCTCAAAGAGTCTATGTACAAGAGTCGTTGACATTTAATTACCAGTTACAACGCTTTACAATCAACATTTACTCATTTTCTAAACATTCAATTACCTTAATTATTGAATGTATTCAAAAGGAAGGCATTTCCTTATTTATACTTTATTTGTAAACGTGAGAGCAATTTCAAACTTGCTCATGTCAAACTGACCATTCGGGTACTTAAGGTTCTTTGCCCGCTACAATGTAAACGAAAAGTAATGCTTCAAGCATTCATGGCGACGTATCGGGCAATAGGATTATGCGCAAAGAAGTTTTGTGTGAGCCTGTACTCAAAACGCCGTCACACGTAGTAGAGCTCCATACAGACGCGCGCACACCATGAAATCAGTCCGCTGACGCGTCAAATCTTTGACAGTTTTTCAAGAAATTCAATACTTTTTTTGAAAATATGCGCAAAATGACCTTTTACAGCCTGTCAGTTTTTAACGGAGATCTATCAAGAAGTTTATACACTACAAAGAAAATAACGGTCGTAAAATAGCGTTTGGTTATACTTCACGTGTAGAAAAGTAACTAACTTTGATTGAAGTTTCTTGTCGAAAATGCGTATCGCGGACAACCTACTTTAACTAATACATTTTTCACTGATTTTTGTATAAATATTTTTTAAAACACTCCAGACATTCATCATATGAATTTTGAATGCATTTTTCATGACAATTTTTACACGTTTCAAGTATTATAAAGACTCGCAAATTATTATAAAATCACAATTTATTATAAAACGCTTTCAAAAGAGTTCAACATTTACGTGAATTTCCATTTGAGGTATTAAATTTACTTTACATATTAATTAATTTCTCGAATAGAGTTTCTTCAAATGATAATCGCAAGTCCTTTGCCACGCAAAATGGTCAAGAGCTGCAAGGTATAGAAATCACATTTCACTGCAACCAAACGTGGCTAATTCGAGCTTGTGATGTGTAAATCTGCATCATTGCAGAAGCAATGTAAACAGAACGTGCTTGAATTGAATGGAACAGCGTTCTGTCAAAGTTAATGTGCTTAGTAGCAGTGCATTTGCTAATCCCACATAAAAGCTTTCTCGACTAACGGCTGAACTTTGATCGTTCATTTAATAAAGTTTTTGATCACAAATTTGATTCTTCATTAAGTAAGTGGTGATGTCGTTGCAAAAGATATGAAAGAAACCAAAGTGCTTATATCACTAAATTGTCGAAACTCTCGTTGTTTATATTCAGTATTTCAAATTTTTCTTCCATATTCTTTATTATGTATATAAATGCATGAATATAAATTTACAAATTGATTGAGAAATCTTCAAGATACAAACATTTTATCAGAAATTTCCTATCTCGATTTGGCGCGAACACAATCATCGTTTCATACATCCGGAAATAGATCGTCAAACAGCAGAAATTCCAGTGCCGATTACAATTTGCGCTATCGCGAGTGATGTTAAATAAAAACAGAGTCATGTGGCCTTAAGTAGTTGACGTCATTGACAAGTGAATTTTTACATTTTGTGTTGGAATAACTTCTTTGGTAATGGCATGTGTTTGAAAATATGCGATTTTGCAAATTCATGGACATGTTTTGAACAACTCGTAGTCGAAATAAAATACATTGAAATCTCTTACATTAGAAAACCCCAAGACATAAAGTTTTTCTTGGCACACGATTTTCATACGATTTCTTTCCGCGTTTCATGAAACGTAGTGTTCAATGTGAGGAAAGTAGGAGGACTCGCGATTATAAATTTAGTACGCTTGAGCGTACTAAATTCTAAAAAAAGTTGCAAGATGGTTTTTATTAAATGTTATGTAAATTAAGTAGCTGTTATCTGTTTTTGAAACCTTTTTTTTCGATTGCTCGATAATTACCAAGTTTTATCGAACTATAAATAATATTAATTTTATTGATCACTCATCTGCATGAACAATAATATGGACGAGCTCTAAATAATTAACAATTTTGTACAATGTATTATAAGGGATTTAATTACCGTTCCGGTGGACCAATGGTTAGGCTAGATCATAGATTCGAGACCGTGCAGGGTCAGGTTTTTTCTCAAACAGAAAAATCGCCAGCGAAATCCTTCAACTCATGGCCGACTATAAAGTAAATCTACCAGTAGTTGGACGTGTCCCAGTATAGTTAAATACTCAATGTGTTAGAGGAAGATAGTCAACGTATTTCAAATAGCTGCCCAACGACAGGGATCGGACCTCTCATTGCCCGACTGCTGGTGAATTTACCTTACTGCCACTTGGTTTTTTCATGGTTTTTCCCTGTGGGTCAATAGTGGATCAACGGGATTGCTCAAGTTTACGTGGTTAGGTCCATGGGAAGAGGGGAACGAGTGGAAAAAATGTTCAAAAGAGATGGAAGAAAAAACTGAAAAAAGGAGGCTTGAAGACATTTTTACTTGTGGAATTATTTATTGTTCGAATACAGATATTTCTTGTTTCAAAAGGGTTAAGTTGAATTGAAACATTCATTTTCAAGTCGCTCACAACTTGTGAATTATTTTTATCATGAAAATTGCATATTTAATTCATTTGGTTATGGAAATATGCAATGCAGTTTATATTTTTTGATGTTACTCGAAAAATTGTGTGATAAACCAGTAAAGGTTTGCTGACCTAGAGACACGTCCAAGTCCTGTTGAATGAAAGTTGGTGGGTGAAATGAAAGTTGGCTCGGAAGATACAAGTTAAAGGGGATATCTCATGTAATCATTAAATCAATTTGAATTTCGGAGCGCAACTCTTATTCTATTGACAATTACAACAGTATTTTTATTTGAAAAATTGCTGTAACAGGTTTTCTTTTTTTCATTTTTTTGAGCAGGAATATAAATTAATTTATATGCTCTGAAGAGATTTGTATACAACTACGCTGCGACTTAAAATCGTACACTAATGCTAATAGAACAACAGCTACTCGTCGCCAGCTATTATCTTGAGCGCGAAGAAAGCCGAGTGTGTCCGAGCCTTCGACGATCTTATAACGTTCGGAAAATGACTCTATCCCCATTGTCTGCGGGGGGAACAACAGGGATACACTGCCCGGATAAAATCACCGTAACGCATTCCAATGTAACGCATTTCTGTGTGACATTCCAACCAATTCCCTACCACGGCTAACGAATTTTCACTTCAAAATTTTACTCGTAAACAATGTAAATGTTTGTGAGAATATCTGCTAGATAGTTTGTAGTAACTTGATCCGTATAAATGCTGATTCATTATTAAAATATATGAGCGTCATAATTGTCCTTGCCACTGTGACAAGGACCCCATTTTATGGGGCGACATCTCAAAGAGTTATATAAAAATTCGTGATATCGAAACAGTTATCTGAAAATATATGACAAAATACACGAGTTTCAATAACAAATAAAAAAATAATCAACCTACATATTTGAAATTGACGAAATTATGAAAGAATAAACTATGTTTTCAGATTTTTGTTTGATAAATATACCTGCATAGACTTTGTTAAATGTTTATTCTTGCAGAAGAGAAAAATGAACCTATAAGCTACGCGCCTGGGCAAATAATTCAGAGATTTAGAAACTTTTCAAATTTATTTGAACAAGTTTGTCATACCAATTTTGGTAAAAAACATTTAAAAAACCCAATTAAGTTATCGCAGTATGTGTATTATTTTTGAATTCATGGTCCTTTACTTGAGGTGCCAAAACTGTTAAAACGTACGCGGAAGGAAATTATTCTGTACATTTATTCCTCAGAGTTGATTAATTATTTTTTATAAAGCTAAATTTTTCGAAGAAGCAGAAATTTTACAAGAAAAGCAAGATGAGATCGTCTTTAAGTATTTATGTCTTCTATTACATTTCCGGCAGTTCTTCCCATAGGGAATAAGTAACTGAGACTGCTGTTCCATCTTCAGTTTATGGTCGCGAAACCGAACCGAGATTTCCGTGAATTACCTTCTCGCTCTTCACGAAATGATCTCACAAAATGGTTCCATGGTCGTCAGTAATATTGCAAGATATTATGCATTGACATGATTCTTTCGCGTTTTACCTCCATACATTTTCGAACGGAATTTGTATAAAAATAAGCACATATCACGTTCTTTCGATTTTTTTGGATTAAGAAATTCCTGTTACGATTTCATACTTCATAAATTCAATGCCTTCAAGTATTTAAAACTACATAATATTCAAAATCGTCCCCATTGCAACAAGAAGTTGTATATTTTGCACGATTCTTGAAGAGTGAATGCAACCGAGGTATTCGTTTAAAAATAACCCGGTGTAGATCTTTTTTAGCAACAAGCCTTGGAATATGCTCTTCAACCTTCAAAAGCAAACACCTTCTTTCGAGAATAGATTTGTTTTATCAAGTGGTGCGACGTTTTTCTACTCACGTCTACTCACGTAACTTTCAATTTTACAAAGTTTCGACAGAGTATAACCGAATACAGACGATTGAACGATATTTTTATCTACCAAATAGAAAATCGAATGTCCAATGTAAAGAAAAAATACGAACGCTGTATATTCTATCGTGGCCGTAAGGTTTACACTGTTGTAATCCAAATGGATCTAGAACCTGTTAGAAGTTAGTTTGAGAGGGTCCATTAATGGAGTTTGCCAAACTACAAAAGTGGCGAGATCCTGGGAATGTGTGCGTGGACATGACAAAATGCAGTAAATGCATAGCGTATCTTTCATGATAGCTCCAGTTTCGTCGTTTTGCTGTTTTGGTTCACTTGATTTATCGATGATTTGTGCGATTGTGATAAAAAGAAGACACGATATTCTTTCGATCTAACAAAACTGTAACAAGATCTACACTGACAGCCGAATCTTCAATTTCATTGTGAAATAAATATTTTCAGACATCCGTTCTGTTTTCAGCACACGTTTATATTTTATTTTATTGCGGCAGTATATGTTAGCAGATAAATCTGCGATTTCCTGAGTTCATTGTTTATCAATGCAACTTTTGAAGAAAATATTTCTACGGCATGAATAACACAAATTACAACATTTCGCAAAATTCAACATGTTCCTACACATTTGTATTCCCTTGAAGTTCAATTTCTAATCTATATTTTTGAGTATTAGGGATAATAACATATGGATTCGAAATCGGAATGATCAAATTAAGAGTTCTTCCAAAGAATTTTGACAGTTAGAAAATTAATAATCTTAAAAAAATATTTAAATTATCATGGTCAAAAACTCATCGAAAAAACATTATCAAAATGTATTATACGCCTTTTTGCCATCTTACGTTGAAATGCATTTTTATTCAATCTATTATATGAAAAATTAAGTTTCTTTCAAATAATAACTTAAGTGAGATTCTATTTTAATAAAAACCGCAAATATTTTATACATTATTGTTTTAGAGAAACTTCCACAAATGAATTTTTTAACATCAGATTTTTATATTCGCAGGTACAGTTTTTTGCATTGTTTATCAATTGCTTGGAATTAAGTGACTCAAAATAATATTAGTTTTTCCCTTCGACATGCCTGCATTATGTAATATTCATTTGTTATCAATAAACATTAGGGTGGTCCTTAACATGGGTCCAAAAAAATTTTGCCCGTGCCGCCACCCAAATCGGTTCCAAATAAATAAATAAAAATGGTAAAAATTATCCCAGCTCTTAATTCTGATATTAAGGCGTGCCTCAAGGACCCTCTTTTTTCCTATTTAAATAACATGGGGTTTGGTCACCTTCGAAGTTTTTATTTAATTCTGAGACCGCGCATGAGCCGAAAAATCTATAACTTGGCAAAATTGTTGTTCAGACATGCCACTTGAAACATAAAAATAATCAGCTCTTCACGCCTATTAAGGAGCTCCCTGCATCAATTGGCTTATGACCCCAAAAAGTTAAGAAAAATGCATTTTCCACGCAATCAATTATTTGTGTGCTTCTTTGTATTAATTTCTAACTGATGAGTCAATTTCGAGCACTAAACCCGATGTGAAATCCAAAGTTATCACAACAACTATCACATTATTCGTTCAATCATGCAATTGGACGAAACAACAATTTTTTTTTTCAATCGAGCATTGCATGCATTTTTTTGCTATCTGAGACCGAAAACGAATTTATTTAGGAAGCTCTTCAAAAGGTGTAAAGTGATTGATTCATTTCAAATGCTTAAACGGATCCTAGAACTAAACATATGCTCTTCAAAAGCTGCATCATACATTCGATCATGAAAATAGTGGAAAATGCACTTTTCTTCACTTTTTGGGGCATAAGCCAATTGATGCAGGGAGCTCCCTTATAG
>JABFQM010000512.1:0-33911 GCA_022816865.1 Zelostemma sp. ZL-2020 | reverse complement strand
TGTCGGCGTTTTAAAAACTTGGGCCCGTTGTCGGCGTGCGTTTAGTCTATCAAGACACATTTCCGAAGATTTCGGCGAGTTGTCGACTCGTTGTCGCTCTTTAATGTGTCACGGACGTGTTGTCGACATGTTGTGGTACTCAAACATTCTTACCCGGGTAAATTGTGGAAGAAAGATTCAATTGATTGATTTCCTGCGAGAAAATACACCGCTCGGATCTTTCACAATGAACACCTTCATTTTAAGTGAATTCAAAAATTCGATATTTTAACAGAATCTTCATGAACAGTAACAGCATTTTAGGCAGGGGAACCAATCAAAATACTCTTATTAGTTAGAATGGAAAACCATTTATTGAAGCATTGTGAGTAACGTGAGAACAATGGAACTTTCTACCATTGCGAGCCGTACGAAAGAGGGGCGGCGTAGCTGGAGTAAGCTGCAGGGGCTGAATAGCTGGAGTAAGCTACCGGGGCAGCAATTTTTGCGACCGCTGGGGCAGCGTAGGTGGAGTACGCGACCGGAGCAGCGACTTGTTGAGTTGGTAGTAAACCTGCGTTGGCCAAGGCCAGAGCGCTGACGAAAAGGACGAACTAGAACAAAATCAAAAGAATTATAAAAGTAGACGTAGTATGTATAATTGTAGACGAAAGTTTTCCGCAAATAAAATATAGAAATATGGAAATTAAATTAATAACAAGTTAATTTACAACAATCTAGAATAATAACATTCCGCGGGCCCGGACATGAATAAAATCAAACTTTCATTATAAATTTATTCTCAAAAATTAAAAAAAAAGTAATTGACAGTTTTACGTTATCAGTTCGTGCTTTCACGGTAACCACAAGTCGTGATATCACGATTCAAAGTTTTAACGGCATTGCGGTGAACCCTTCCTATTCACTTCGTTAATCGCATCAGCAAATGTATAATTGATACTTTCGTATTTAGAAGTGGTTTTTTCATACAAATAAAAACCAAATCCTTACAAGTGCCTTGTGACAGCTCGCGAATGCCTTGCAATAATGCTACTAGGGGAATTCCATGCCCGTAAAATCTACCAATCGAAGCTCGATGCAGAAAGCTTCCAAGCGCTTCTATCGATTTTTTGGCTTCATGGAGCAATTCCAAAGTCAAGGCCTTTAGCGCCTCTTGGAAAAACAATAAATGACAAATTTTATTTACTCATTTGAATACAGCATACTCTGAAGTATGCTGTATTAAGGTAGATGTCCCAGTAATGGACCACCTAAGCAAAAATTTGAAATTCAAACGCTGATTTCTAAGTGAAAGATAACTTTCCGATTCCGATCTTTTCGTAAACAATGCAGAATTCTCTTAAGAACAATTTGAATGTTTTGTTTTTGTACGGTTGTAATTAGTTTTTCAATTACGTGCAATTAAGTAGTCGGAAGCACGAATGTACCAGTAATGGGCATGGCTGGCCCAGTAATGGACATATACGCTTGGCCGAGTAATTGACATAGGGCAAATTTCCAAGATTTACAATGAGATATAACATCTCAACCTGACAATCATTTTAAATAAACAAAAATTAATATATATATTTATTTATTTGCCCGCCGTTTCCCGGCTTTTAGCATTTTACATCCCTTTTAAGGGTAAATGAAAAAAACAATATTTAACAAAAATTAATAATATTTATATACATATTTTTAGCCACAAGTAATTTACAAACTGCATTCGTCAACAGCCTCGCATTACAAATTGTTTGTTCATTTTCTTTTATAATTGTTGAAAAAAATGGAAATAAAGACGAAAAATTATTTTACGAAATGAAAATCTAAACCCTCATAGTTTGACGTGACCCAGTAATGGACCTACATGTTTTAAATAAAAATATTCAAATTATATGTAATTCCATACTCCTTAAACTTTCACGGAACAGTAAATAACTGATAGGAAAAGCTACTTCCTCGATAAACGTGGTTATACTACAAACTTTAAAAAAAATACGATCGACTGCTCACTTAACCTGAAACTAAGCATTGCGCAGAATCGAGAGAAAACGTGCGCTTCACGACTTTGACAATTATTTTAGAACTGAAAAACGTAATTACGATCAAGGTTGAAAACTATTTTCAACTACGGGTGTTGTTTGAAAAGACAGTTATTTTTTTTTTGTAGAAAAAGTTAATAATAATCACGTATTTTGTACTTTTCTCACGGCCCTGTCCATTACTGGGACATGGTCCATTACTGGGACATCTACCTTATTGATATTTATTTGGATAATGAATTATGGTGTAAATTAAAAAAATATGGATAGAAATATTAGAAATAGAGTTGTGTTCTTTTAAATCATGGATGACATATCTAAAATTATACACAAAAAATGAAGAAAATAAAATGAACGATTTAATTAATTAATTAATAACAGATCAATGAATTGGTAAACAATAAACGAAAAGATAAATAATGAATAACTGGATGGTTAATAATTATTTTAGAATGGATTGAAAAATTAATGTTATTCCACCGCAATTCGACTACAATGAAAATAAAACTCGGTGACGGCTGTTACGAAGCTCATAAATTATGATCTGAAAAATTATTACATTCTATTCCAATCCGAATTTTATCACTTTTTCACCGAGTTTCACGGTACTTATTTTTATAAATTCATACGAATTGTAATCATTTAAAAAAAAAATTTCAATCAAGTATTAATTCGGACTCGTCATATTGTAAATTGTTTTTATTGATATGAAATTAATACACAGTAAAAATATATGAATTTCGATCATATCCGACTACATAATATGAGACAATTTTGACTGGGAGAAGAACACATTCCACTTGGACTTTTATAAAATTGACCAAATTAAAAACCAATAAAGGAAAATGAAAACATCAAACCATCTCTCACGTTTTATTCTGATCTTTTTGTTACTGTGTTAAATCATTTGGAACTTCTGAAATAACTCGGAAATTATTAACTCGCAATATTGAATGCATTCAACCTTTACTACCTTCTTATAAGGAAAATGGCAATAATAATTTTTTTAGTGCAGATGAAAGTAGACTTAATCTTGGGTACATTTGGTCTGCTGATCCCAAAAAACGGTAACTATTTTACTCCATCAGCTTTTGCTTTCGAGATATGACCCATGCACAGATAGTGAAGTGTAAATTTTCAATTGTAATTAAAAATATCGATTATGCATGGGTTATTTATGGTACCCTACGGGAACCATGTAAGGCTCATATATATTTCATGAATAAATTGTATACGCTTTTGCCGGAAGCGAAAAAGTCCTCGAATTTTCAGTCAAGTCACTTTTCACAATTTTCCAGTCTCGAAAAACAATATCGATGATACAATAAAAGTATAACCCAACGACAAAATTGTACAAAATCCTCAAAACTTCAGCTGCAATTTCATGTTCAAGCGAACTCTTATATCCGCTTTAAGGGGTTACATACAGTTGTAGTGGGCCAAATTCAAGAATTTTTTTTTCTACCTAAAATGCATATTTGAATACAAAACGACATGTCATTCAATAGTACAAGTATCGAACTACACATTTTAATTTTCTTGTTGAAATAGATTGAAAAAAGGGTGAGATACAGCAAATCTCCGGAATTCTTTTTGTTTTTCGGTACACACGATAACTTGAGATCCTCTTATCTGAAAAATACGAGTAAAACGATTCTGTTAGTAGACATCAACATCTGCTGAATGAACGAAGGATTTTTTTTTCCGATAACAACTTTTAATTTCATAAAGAAAAATCAAAAATTTTGAGAAGCAAAAAAGTGACTTCAGATTTTTCACTCCCACTTTCGTAAAAATTGGAATTTAAAAAAATCCTTCATTCATTCAGCAGATGTTGATGACTACTAACAAAATCCTTTTACTCGTATTTTTCAGATGAGAAGATCTCAAGTTATCGTGTGCACCGAAAAAAAAATAAAATTTCGAAGATTTGCTGTATCTCGCCCTTTTTTAAATCTATTTAGACAAAAAAGTTCAAATAAGTAGTTGGATACTTGTACTATTAAATAACATTTCGTTTTGTATTCAAATATAAATTTTAAGTATAACAAAAAATTCTTGAATTTTGGCCCACTACAACTGCATGCAACCCCTTAAGTTTTACAGATTTAGTTGATGTTTTTTCAAATTCTGGGATATGAAAGTCTGACATTTTGACTTGAACTTGTCGAAATTTGAAAAAGTATGAATAAAATTCGTTAAAGTTAAAGCGCCAATTACACCTTGTGTTCCGGAATGATGTTACGGACATTTTTACTCCCGATGGTCGTATGAGTCATACATGGCACATTCAGCAAGAAAGTCATTGTTAAGAGCGATAAAGGAATATTTTAGGTTCGCGTCGTGTGTAAATACGCCATCTTTTGCAATTTTTCGCGGCGATCTCATGTAACTAACCTTGCAGAGAGAAAAAAGCAAGCGGCTAATGATTCAGATGAGTGTGCGCGGTGATAAATTGAGCGCCTGGATCGAGAAACTCGCCGCGCTCTCGGATACAGGGTCTAAAAATTCTTGATGTTCGAAAATTTGATGATGAAAATAAAAAATAATGAGAAAAAATGCCAGTCCGAACAATGCGCTTATAATGGTGTTTTGTTTTGCAAATTTCATCAAATTGAAGTGAACCAAAATATTCGTATAACATCGGATTTTTGCAAGCGGGTATATACAAAGTAATGAAGCGCCGAACTTAAGTTCGCTTGACGTGAACTTTTGGCTGAAAATACAAGGAATATTTGCTTCCATTAAAAGCATAATTTATTTAGGGTCTTCCAATATGCGACTTACATAATATATATAACTCATATAGAATCGATATTTCTAATTCTATATTTGTATATGTTCATGTATGGCGTGTATATGCCATTTCTCTGAAACAAATGTTAACGGGGCAAAACGATTGCGATTTTTAAAATCAGCTCTGCGATAATATGTGTTTTTGGCAGTGAATATTTGCTTTTTATTCAATTGACGGTGCAAAAAATTATTGTAGCGATTCTAAATTTTCTATTTAGTTCTAAAAGACTACCCTCAAATTGCAGTGAACGCAGTAATGATTCAAATCACGATTTCAACAATACGTTGAATATTTTGCATTCGAGTGGAATTCTACTCCAAGAATAAGTGAAATTGCACTCCAGATTAATAATTAATAATTCCACTTTTTCAGTTATAAAAATAATGAACTCAAAATATAGAGCAAAATTCCACTTCAAGATTCATCTGAAATCACGTAAAATCGATCTGATTTTGTTGAATTTGACAAAAGGTTTTATGACCCCAAATTCGACAAACCATTTTACTTACAAATTTCTTTATGCCAACAAAACTTTTCTCCAAGTATATTAGATCATGTCTGACCGCATTTAAACTCACCTGATTTTATTGACACCTAGAAAAATGAGTTCAACTTTGATAAGACCTGATTAGATCAGAAAAGATCTGAAAATTGGACTGGTCAGATCCGATTGAATCTGAATAGACATCCCAGTAATTGAAAGACGATTGATCAATCATTTTCAATTGTATCCTCACCAGAAATACAATGAACCTATCGTTTCTAATCGTTTTTCGATTACTGGAATGATAAAAAATCAGACCTGATTAGAGGTCTGTACTAATTTTCCCGGGTAATGAAACACTTCGACGACGTAATTAAAGGATCGTTAAATTTATGATTACAGGGGTACGAAAAAGGTTCGCAGCGGGTAGTAGTGGCGATTGCGAAGGAAGACGGGGGTGCTTCGTTGGACCGTCGGTGGATGGCGCGTCGTCTATATAAGCGCCGCCGCCGGCGGTTCGCGCTCAGTGCATGCTATGCTCTGGTAGCACGAGCGTCCGTTATGGCGGCGCGAGTGCGATTGAAGATGCAATGCGGCACCACGGCGGCATTGCCATTCTTTTTTCTCGTGATAGTGTGCAGTGTGGACATTGTGTGTGGGATGTTCGAGCACAGAACCTGCAATCATCAACACCCACGAGCACACGAGGTAAGAGTCCATTTAAATCTACCCGCAATAGCCACAAAAGTCAGCATGATTTTACGGAACAAGAAACAAGGGCGAGAGCTAACCTCTCTCGTCCTTTTTCCGTCTCTCTTTCTCCCCTTTTCTCCGTCCTTCTTCGTTGTCTTCTAGCGGCTTTGGCGCAGTATCACGATTCCCAAGATCGAAACCTTTTCCACATCGAGAGTCTCGTTTGACAGCAGGTGGCCGCTGTTTCGCGCTCTCGCTTTCGTTGTCTCCCATCGCCGTAGCATGCCGCGTCACGTGTTTCGATTTTTCCTGTTCCACCGGTGTTTTTCGGGTAGGGATCGTATCACCGGTCCAGACTACTTACGACGTGTCGAAATCTTTTGACAGTTCGGTTGGGAGGCGCGAGAGCCCGAGGAGTGAAAGGTATTTTATGCCCGAGCTCTGTAGGTCATTTGCCGTTTGAAATATCATTGGAGATTATTTTGCGCGATAAACGTAGTCATTGTTTTGACTCATCTCGTGTTTTTCATTTTTTTCATCTCTTCATATTCATCGTTTCGTGATACAGGCTTTTTTTTTCTTTCTTTATCGAGCTAAAGAACGCGGATGAAAATTGCGGAACAGCGTGTGTATTGTTGTGAAATTATCATTGCGTTTTTTTGCTTTTGCGAAGAATGTCACTCTTGTGTTGTCGAGGTTTGATTGTTCAGTAATTTCATTTTCTCATTAACATTATTATTAACGTTTTTGCTCTGCCTTGGTAATACGGGAGATGGAAGCGGTAAAATTGAAGGTTAGCGTATATCGTGCAGCGTTTCGAACGTTTCTCGCGGTCGAGAAAAATGTATTCGTCCCGCTGAGGTGAACGCACGTGCTGCTTTAGTCACGTGGTCTCTGCAGTGAGGCAGCGCGTATACACGAATACGTCAAACTGAGCGTACACCTTGCGCTCGATGGATCGATGAGGCTAAATTTTGCTGTGCTTTCATTCGTAACGGGAAATGTCGATCATTGCGAGCCGAAAAATTGATGATATGGAACGGCTTTTAATAGAAGATTATACGCATGCATGCTATTTGAGGATTTCTCCCAATTTATTAGTATGCATAAAATTTCACGACTTTGTTGATGCCGTACCGTTTCGAAATAACCATTAGTGATACCGGTAATTATCTGAATAATTCGGCCTCTTATGAAAGGAAATAATAACGTATTAATTGGAGTACTTTAATTGGTTTGGGGTCTTTGACATTTCGTTAATGGATCGAAATTAATTGCATTTATAGCGAGCTTGGGTTCGAATTGCTTCTTCTGCAAATATTGTGTGGTGATATCGAAGGTTAGTATTCCAGAAAAAACGATGTACTTTATTTCATCAGATAGTATTTGATAAAGTGCAGAACGCGGTAAAGTGTGATAACGTTTAAAGCTGTTTTAGTAGAACTCATTTGCCTTATGAAACAGAAAAAAACTAGGTTTTTCGCTTCCTTTAAAGGCAAGTCACTTACAATTACAAGAAAACGATTCAGCGCACTTTGAAATTAACTCTTTTGCAATTTTCCAACTTCTTTTAACAACCACGTTTTTGATGTTCTCACTTTGAGATTTATAGCAATTGAATTAAGTTCTCTTGGTTTCACAGTTGGCAGTGAAAAATTACAAAGTTGTACATTGACAGAACTTTTAAGAACAAAGAATCTTCTTCGTGTATTTTTGGGTGCTGATTTTGGAAATCACATATTTTTCATTTTGCGTATTATTGAAGATGTTGCATGGTAAAGATTTCCACAGTTTAGAAAACGTCAAGTTTTTTGGGTTAAACTTTGATAGGTTTTTATGGATAATATGGGTTTTACACGTCTTGGCATATAAATCTGCGGTTTCCGGAAGATACGGTGAAATAATGTGACAAAAACACATTTTGAGGCCAGATTCAGATAAGTGTGAAAAGACATAGCAAATCATTATACTCGACGTTGAAAAAATCTAGAAAAACTCGAAAGTTTAAAGGACATTTCGCCTTTCTGACACGCATCAAAAACTGGACGATTTCAAAGTAAAAAAACACCGTACAAAAAATTCAAAGCACATATTTCAAAAGAGAAAGATAGTTCTTTTCAAAACATAAAAACAATGATGCGGGGAAATTTGCTTCCGCTGAAATACTTGTAAAAATATTGTCAAAGCGATCTTTTTTGTCCATCCGATCTATTGTTTCTGGGAAATCATACATTTTTTCGTCAGATTCCATTTTAGAGCAAAAAATCAGATTAAAAATTAGGTTCCATTCTAAAGGAGCATATTCAAGTCTCTATATTTATATTCTGTAAACAAGTATTATAATTTTTTCTGGAATTAAAAGAAGAATGTATTTAAAAACCAATTAAGGTTACTGCAGACCTCAAACAACGTGATATTAAAAAAAATCAGACCTGAGGCAAATTCAACGTTGAAGAGAACGTAAATATCAATATTTTTATCTTCGACAATTTTTCGTTTTCATTTATATCTTTCGAGATGGAAATTAAAAACTAAAAAAATTTTTCCGCAGAAATCGATGTTTTCTAAATTTTAAATCGCGGTAACTCAGAGAATTATTGATGAAATAGTTTCGAATTTCATTTGCAAACAGGTAAAACCGCAGCAAAGCCAACAAGTTACTGCCAGTCGTAAAAAAGATCTATTGAATAAATAATTTCTAATTGCAAACTGATGCTTGACAAATTCATGTTCTGCAATATTCAATCAAGGAAGTTATCGAGGGAAGTTTGAGTTACAGTAAACTCCCAGCGGTAAAGTTCTTCCATGGGGTTGTAAAAAGTTTTTTTGTAAAATACTAGATTAAGATGGTGGAAATCGCAAGAACTGCAGAGAGTTTAGTAAAAATCGCGTTAGCGCGCGCGTCGCGCGAGGCGCGTTTGAAGCAGCGGATGAGTGCTCAACGAACAGAGAGTGCTCAAGAGAGCCGCGCGCTCTAACGCGATTTTTACAAACTCTCTGCAGGTCTTGCAATTTCCACTATCTTGATCTAGTATTTTACAAAAAACTTTTTACAACCCTAATAAACTACTTTGCCGCTGGAAGTTTATTGTAGCTCAAGTTTCCCTCGATAGTTTTTTTGATTGAATGTTGTGAAACATGACATTTGTCAAACATCGGTTTGCGATTAAAAATTATTAATTTAATATATATTTCTGACGACTTGCTATGAATTTCTGGCATCGCTACGGTATTACCTGTTTGAAAATGAAATATCAAAACATTTCATTAATATTTCTCTGAGTTACCGCGATTTAATTTTTTTAAAACGCCAATTTCCGAAAAAAATCTTTGTTGTTAATTTTTACTTCGAAAGAATAAATGGAAGCAAAAAAATATACATGAATGAAATGTAGATATTCATAGTATGTATCTACAACACCGTATTTTTTATTCATCACTCTCAGCATATTTTAATTTATCTTAATACTTTATGTTGGTCGATACTTGTACGTGTTTCGAGCGCTCGTCCCCTTATTGCATGCGAACCCTTAATTTTAGTCCAACATCATCAGTCAGAAACTGAGTTAATTAAAATGAGATACTTGATTGTCAATATAACTAATTAATCATCCATTAATTTGTGTTATGGTATATTATTTATCGTCTCATCGCTGCGATTGGATTCGAACAAATATAAATTAGTTGTTCTTTGAATAATTCATTGTTCATATTAATCCCATAATTAATTCATTGTTAGTTGACTTACAATTGCTTATTTTTATAACACTACAAAAAATGCAACAAATGATCTTTTCTTCGGAAATAATTCAAAAACGGCGAACAATTTTGAAAAATAATACATTACACGAAGTGTTGCTTAAAAAACTCTGTATACAGAAAACAATCTATGTTTTTTCAGTAAATCAAAAGAAAGTTTGAAAATTGGGTCTCAAATTACTCTCTTGTAAAATTTAAAAAATATATAATCATCTTACGTTGATTTCGCGTACCAGAACACCCCAGAATTTTTGTAATTTACTAAACGAAAAAAATTCGAAGAATGGACATATTTATGCTGCATTTTTGATAGCTTCTTCTGTTCCTGAAAAACATTTGAAACTCTATTAACTTTTTTACAACGGTAAAGTTTTTTTAAACATCTGTGAGTAGTTAAATGTCTTAAGGTAGTACTAGGATGATAGTCACATGAAAAAGTTCTGTTCTCCTTTGCGAAAAAAACAAAAGCGTTGTAGTCGCGCTAACAAACTTTTGCTTGTACCGTACTGGTTATATCAAAGTTTAGTCACTACACTCTGAATTGTCTGTCGAAATTCTCGTTTTTGCCAACTTTCGCGCTATAACACTTGAAAACTACAAGTTCAAAATTTTTTTCAGTTTATACTTTTATTACATGTTTCAGTACATGCCATATGTTTAATAAAAATCGCAAGAATTATGTTACAAACAAATATAATAAATTGATACTTCATCTGTTAAGTTAGTGAATTTAATGAATTTCCTTTGGAGCTGTTTTCATGCATGTATACTGCCTTAAATGATCTATCTTTTCGGTCTATGAAACCCTTTAATATCAAAGACTTCGAGACCCAGCAAAAAATTGTTTCACCCTTATGAAATATAGATGTCGGGCTTTGACTCAGCATCCTTTTGAACCAAAGTTGGAACAAATCATACATACATCGATCGCTCTTATTCTGATGCGAGTTTCACTGGCTTCCTTTATACGTTTTGTTTCATGTGGCGTTCACGTTGAAAATATTTCGTCGCCGCACACAAATATATTCACTCTAGTTTAGAGCAATTTGAATTTCACACTTCATTTGCTAGTTCTATTTTTTGGTTATTTCGTGCGTTCATTTTGGTGGAATATTTCAGAGACGTTCTAATTTACGTGAGTTCGGAAATGCATTCAGAATTATTGGGCATTTTGATACCTTCTGAAACTCGGCGCTTCATCTGAAATCCAAGCCACTATTGCAATGTGGTTTCGCGGTAAGTTTGATCAGCCAATCGCAATCTGTGCAATGTTGGTAATCCAAGCAATCTCTGCTTTTTGAAAATATCCATCTCCGCGTGTCTTGTAGACAATTTACCGCAATTGGTAATTAAATTGATATGTTTGGCGTCGAAACTATTTTCAGTGAAAAATTCAAACATAAAATGTCTCGTCTTCGAAATAATTTTTCAAGAATTGGAAATTCTTATTTTCCTTTTTCATAAAAATATCTTCTATAACTTTATTTCTCATGAATGAAAATATTCATGAAATGCAAATCCGTGACTTCATGTTCAGAGAATCCTTCGAAGTGCAAAACTGAGAACAGGGAAACCCTATAATAATGACATGATGAAGATGTGGTTTTCGATGTTGTAATAAAAATGGAAAGAAAAGGGATTTTTCCGTATCGAAAATTTCGCGTGCTGGTAAACATAACGCAGACACGAAAACACTTGAAATACAAATAAAGGACGAAACTTGGCGACTGAACCGACTATGGAACCAGTCCACGTGAATTCAGGTGAATTGCAAAGTGGTAATTAGCAATGCGCAATTATAACCGCCGCTATAAATGTGCTGCGTTTTCACATAAGTTCCAATTATCAAGATCGTTAGTGGTTTCGCATACGCTGCCGTGTAACGTATACCGTGAAAATGTCCACGTCCCAGAACACAAGAAAGAACTACATTTAATGACGAGCGTTTAACAAACTTTCCACAATTTGCATCGAGATAAATAGTAACACTAGTTTGCATTTTAATTGCAAGAATAAATCAAATTATTTTCTACTGGATTATTATTCAATCTTTTTTTGATGCTCGTTAAAAATGCACTACGCTTTACTCGGTCTTCATATCCTTTTTCGAAAAATAACTCTCGTTGCATGCATTCGTTATCATCGTTTTTTTTCAATGTTCACGTTTACAATTTCTTCATTCGATTCAAGGTTTTATAGAAGCAATTGGAATTCCTTTTCGTTTTTGCTAAGCTGTGAAAAATTCTCGGTAATAATTACAAATTACTCCCAAGTTCAAATGCACGAAGAGCATCAGCTTCCAACTAATCTCCTCGTTTGTTCGGAATTCGAACGATATCTTAGGAAAAAACGCCATTCTCGGCAGTTTTTTTCTAGCTCGTTAAAATTCCGGTCACTTCAGAAGATACTTTTTTTTAAAAGGACCTCTCTTCTTTTATTGGCGATCAGAGTTAGGAAATCGCTTTTGCCTCGTTTCGCCGACACTTTTAGAAGTGTAATAACATTTAAAGTTATTAAGCTTTCGTGCTTCCAATTTGCGTAGTTCTACATGGAAAATTGAAAAAAATTTCTATAATTAGAAATTATATAAATATCAACTGCAATGTAGTATTAAAAATTATAACTTTTTTCTACATTCATAAAAAACATAAAAATGGAAAGCCATTTTTCGATATTATCTCAATTTTTCAAATCACAATATTACGAGAGCGATATTAAAAAGCACATTCCAGAGGTTTGTATCGTATTTATTAATTTCGAAATTTCGTATTGTGGTAGCTACCAAAAAATCGATCATCTTTCAGCATTATTATATACTCATTTCCAAATAAATCATTCGACATGTAAATGTGATGAGTGAAAATTGCATTTAGCGGCCGGCGAAGGCGTCACACCGTACCTTGCACGAAACGGATTCGTAACAATCTCTATTTCTCAATCTGTGAACTTACATAAAGTTGTAATAATACGGTACTCTGTACAGTAGTTCTTAAATGACATCGGTACTGCAAAATTATAGAAATGTATGTCAGAGTAGTCTACCAAAGTTAAAAACTTCACCACTTGCATATTTATTTATGAATGTATAATAAGTAATTACGAATAACCAAAAAAAACAGTAAAATGAATTGTTGTAAGAAGCGATAATTGTTTAGATAGTTGATAATTGCGGCTTTTGTTAAAAGGCGCGTTTTGATGAAAATTTTTCATTAAAATAAGTGGGTTTTAAGTCGTACGAGCTTTTGGTAACGAAATTTTTAAATGAATAAATACGATGCAAATCTCTGGAATGTGCTTTTAAATATCGCTCTCGTAATGTTGTGATTTGAAAAATGGAGACAATATGGAAAAATGGCTTTTCATTTTTATATTGTTTAGGGATGTAGAAAAAAGTTTTAAGGGGTGAGAAGGGGGCGAGGAGAAGAGCCAAGCTAAGTACTGAATAAATAGCTGTGAGAACCAAAAGCAGCACCCTCAATCGAATGAGCAAATCTGTGATGATTTGACTTTCGTAACCGGAACAAAGTAACTTTATACTAGCAACGAAGGCTTCTGAACCGAGCTCCAATGGTGTTTACAACTGAAATTTTGGTTAACCCTGTATCAATCAAGCCCTTTGCTTAACGCTACCAAGAATTTAATCACCTCAAACAAGTACTCTTTCTACACGGAAAAAAAGTTTTTGTCACTTCAACGAAAAAGATTTGGTTTATTTTCGAGGCAACAGAAGGATTATTTAATGCAATAGAAGGGATTTCGTTGATTTAACAGAACGGTTGCCGTAACCGAATAAGCTGTTTAAGTAAAATGACAACCAGACATTGATCGATGTATCTACAATGTCGTACTCTAACAATGTGAGACCATTCGGCAAATTAAAAAAAAACAAACGATATCAGTGGAACAATTGTCTGTTGTTGATTTGTAAGGATAATGAAGAAAAAATTACTTTAAAAAAGATTATGTTTATGAAATAAAAAAAGCTTCAACTAATTTTGTTCTGTTGGTAGTTAAAATATTGGAACTGAGATTTTCTGTCATTTCAATTAGAGTTTTAGTTTCTTCAACTCGAGTTTTCCTTGTTTGTTACGAAACAATTTAAAGTTGGTTATCCACTGGACTTATATAAATTTTTTGATGTTGGGTCGACAATGCCAGTCAATATTTTTAAGAATAATTTTATTTATTCCGACGTTTCGGTTGCGAGTTTTGCAACCCTCCTCAAGGAGTCTACAATATTTAATACAAAAAAATATAAATATAATGCCAAATATCGAAGCTAAGAATTAACAAACTTTAAACGGATAAATATCTTATAATTTAGTAAGAGGCGAAAAAATTTTTGTTCCGATATGTTTCGAGTGTATAAGTTGATCAGGTCGTATTGCATTTAAAAAAAATCGTGTCGTTTTATAAATCGAGTCGTTTTAGATATACGAAACGAGATAATAATTCGAACAACTTAAAACTTTCAGAAAACAACAAGTTTTAGTTTTTATAACGCATCTTTCCCAGGGAATGAGAAAGATGTTAAGTCAATAATTTCAGCCTCAGAACTAAATTACATCGGTGTACATAGTAAATTATATATACTAATATATATCGCACGGTAGTGGGGAAATTTGGAACTAAATAAGTCATTATATTATCTTGATTAGTTTGTCATATATAGTATTAAAATTGTCCGTATCTTTGCGTTTGTTTAAAGCATTCTCTTTCTTTTTTTTGATGCAAATCATTTCACTAATCAAGCGTTTTTTGAGATCGCTTTCATTATCCACAATTTTTGTTAAATCCCAGTTCATTTCATTACGAAACAATTTTCGACGGACTATTTTCAGGTGATCCAACAGCAGCACATTTTTCTCAGTGCAGTGCAATGTAGGAAATATTTTTAATGAGTCGTGTATTTTTACATGTATTACTAATATAATTGTAGAGAATAAAATTGTAGGAACCACACGAATATCAATTACAGATTTCGTAATTACAGAGGAAACGAAATCATGATTTGCAGTTTCCGTTAGAATTTAAGAAGAAGCAAAGACAGCAAATGATGATTGCGTCTTTCCAAAATTTCCAATAATTACGGAAACTTTTAATTCTGTAATATCCGTAATCAGCATTTTCAATATCGCAGACTTGTAATCTAAACGATGTCCCATTTTCAAGTTGATTATTTCCAAATGAAGCTTTCGCAAAGACTGATTGAAAATTCTCATCCTCGAGTTTAAAAAGATTGAACACGGAAACTGCTATACAAAAGATTTTTGTTTGGACAGTTTTTTAATTAAAAATGTTAAACAACCAAGCTTTCCTAAAGAACATTACTAAATTATTCCCTTGAAATTAAAGTGTTTACTTAATCGGCTCAAATAAACACAAAGTAGAGGCTCTTGGAAAAGAGAATAGAGTCTAAACGTGTTTTACTGCAAAGGATTTTCAACAAGACGTAGCCAGGTGCGAAAGAGGATTTTTTGTTCGAATCCTCGAAACCGTTGGCTCTCAACTTTTCTGGGCTTAGTGCAATGCCATTCTTACAGTTACTCTCACATGCCTTAAGGGTACTCAGACTGGAAATTTGAATACGAATAAAAGTTTATAGCTCTAAGCGCAGTCGCCCGGCACGGTTATACGCTTTCAGAAATACCACAGGCGAAGATTTCCTCAACTATTTTTGGATAAGATTTTAATTTTCCTTTACTTTATATATATAATATCATTTCAGACCTTAGAAATCGACGAAAGCATTTTCCAGCGCCAGTTAACAGCTCAACATTATATCAACTATGCGAATAAGATCGTGATAAGAAGGATACTTGAGTCATCAATACCACTTTGTGTCCAGTCTTAACCCATAAGCATTAATCAGAAAACATTTTATCCTAAAAGTTCGTATTTTCAAACGCGTCAAATGTCTTGGTTGATGAGTAACGATTGGAGCAACGGGGCTGACGACTCGTTATTCCAACGGTGATAAATCATCATAATTTTTGTTTTCTCGCCTTTTTCACTTTTGATGGACCAATGGGATAAAAGCAAATGAATTATGCAACGCTCACTGGCCGCTGGCCAAACGTTTTCCCGGCCAGTTGCACTCTTCGGCTCTATATTATAGACTATCGATATATTTTTCACTGACGTTTTTGTGTCGCGTTTCATTTGTGCGAATTTGTGATAAGTGGTTTTGCCCCTAAGTTGTACTCAATGCTCTCCGGCAGCGACATCGGATGTTGACGGTATTTCACCGACATGGACATTCACTTACTTCGTGTAAACAATTTATGACCAAAGTGACGAACCGAATTTACGAACTTGAAAAAAAGCCATGCTCTAGAAACACGTTGACTTAGTATATCGCTTGGAAATTATGCTATTGGCGAGCAAAAAAGTTAACGGTTCAGCGGTGCAAGGTTGTTACGCAAGAGAAGCAGTCGAAAGGATTGCGAAGATAATGACACGAAAAGCTCAAACCGGCGCGGCAATTATAAATACAAAATCTCGGTATCTGAACGTAAATTATGCATCGGAATAAATATTGGTTTGCTCGGATTTCGAAGTCCGTTGAATGTACGTAAAACCCGTGGATTCGGTGTTAACTTTGCGTCTTTTCGTTTGTTTTATGCGAGTCCTGGAAGGATGTTCGACAAACGGAATTAAAATTAGCGGAACAAACGCAAGTAGACATTGGGAAAAAGTGATGTCGCCTGATTCCGCAATCGCGCAACAGTCGGCACGCAGCGAATTGATATTCCCAACAGTCGCTGTAACTAAAGCCATATTTAGCTTGTCAACACGGAGTACGTGTATTTTGAATGCGCTTCGCTTTCTTGTCAAAGGCGCATTGATATTTTAAGTCTTATATGCAAGTTGCGTTATGCCGGTATACGCGGGTTCCATCGTAGTCTGTATTACAGTAATTTGTAAATCATGGCTAATGCGTATGAATTCTGGTTGAAAAGGTTCCAACATTTATAACGAATACTCTTCCTTTGGAAGAAAATTTTTCTGTGACCTATAAAAGTATGCATGTGGAGGTTTGCGTGTCAATGCGGTTCGCGTATGTGTTCGGCGAAAAGCAATCGATCGGAAACTGAGTTGTCGTCCTTTTTCCGTTTCCGTGAATTTGATCATGCATAAAAGTACAGATCGCGAGGCGGTATAATTTATTCAAATGTCAGCTGTCGTAATGTGTTTGTTTTGGAAGTGCCTCGCTAGTATTTCGAGTTTCATGACTTCTCAAGATCTCCATGTCACGTTTAATGAGCATCGCACTAACATAACTTATACACCATATCAAAACATTCTAACTTTTGGAAAGAATTTGACTTGATTTTTGTTTTTACTGAAATTTTTGCCTTTCTCTTCTTCAGCTGGCATTTATAGTGTGCAACTTTTTGGAAACTCTTTATTGTGCGAAAATGACGCGGTTGCACTTGAAAAATAATGGATTATCAGTTCCGGTCTTACATAATCGATTTTACATCTCAATCTCAGGCTGTCTAAGGCAATTATCCGTTTTCTAGAAGTCGTAATAGGCTGTTACCTTGTCTACTTGTTTACCTATATTCTTCCGATTGCGATGTCTATTGCGTTCGTATTTTCTGTTGTGATTGGTTCAATGATCACTGCTCTCGCCGAGTTGAAGGGGAAAGTCGATAAATCTACTTCAGACTTGTCACAGTTTGTCAAGACCGATCCAACGTGAATATAAATCCTTGTGCTTGAGTTCAAAAAAAAATTACCATATTCTTTCGAACCTAGTTGTCTCGAAAAAATGCTTAGACGGAAAGGAAAAAATATATCGATGTCGTAAAAACGTTGTTTACACGAAAGTCGAGGTGACGCAGGTACGGATCGAATGAAAAGTAGGTTGTGCATTAGTGGTCACTGCTTATTCCGTTCGGACTCGGTTACCTTTCACTGAGATAAGCGAAATTTCATTGAAATGGAAATTTAAATACGTAACTGCTCGAAAGAGTTCGCGGATCATGTAATAAAAACTGTCGAAGCAAAAAAAAAATGTTGAAAACTCGACGATTAAGGAAATATTGTACCGAACTCGTTCTAGCGGAAAAAGTAGAAGATTTCAGAGACACTTTTTCTGTGTTGTCACATCTTTCACTGAACCGCTGAAGATGTCGCAACAAATTTGTGACATAATTCGCCAAATTCGAAGAGACGAATTGCGTCAACGTTTTTTTCGATAACGGCGACAATAGACTTATGAGAACAAAATGTATGCTTGTACTTAACCGTTATTGTGCTTCACTGGCTCAATGTTTGAGGGTCGGTTTTCCTATGTGTAGAGCGCTTTTACGCAGGAACCTTTGAGGCTTGGCAAAGGTCTACACGATACGCGAACGACGCGATACATTGAAAGTACAAGTACTCTCCTGTATGTCTACTAAGCAACCATGCCTGTATTTACCTTCGTGTACGTACATTGAGGTCACTATTCGTGAGTATTCGTCGTACTGCCTCGAAGATACCTGAGGCAATTTTCGAATCAGATTTGCTTATCGTATGACTGCCGTTTGCCGCGGGAGACCAATTTCTCCTCGGTCGTTCCTCGTATTTCCGGAAAATAATACGAGCCGCGATTTATTTTTATTCTCGTGACTTTTGGAACGAACGAGTTGCGAAACTTTTTTCACCGCGGGTGAAAACGTTTCGTGTTACAAACCAGCATTTTTCAACGTAAACACGGATCGTACTTTTCAGAGAGAAACTGAATAACTTTTTTTCCCGCTCTGGAATGAAAATAAAGCGTCGAATTGTTCGTCGTTGTATCTATGGCGAAAAGTTTATTCATATTTCAACGGTAATAAATCAGGCTGTATTTTATGGTCGAAAGCAAACTTCTTGACAAGGGCAATTACCGCGTTGTATTGATTATTAATTGCACGAGCTGTTGAATTCGGGTGTACATAACATTGCAATTATAAAATGCTATATCGAGTGCCCAATTATTACGCCTAGGCTGTTGGGGTATGAAAATAATGGCTGTTTCCTACAGGTTATTGAATTAGCTTAATTAGCTACTTGTTTCTATAATGAACGGGTATTAACCTCGGAACTTAACACTCTATTTATTTGCCATACTTACGTCCTTGTCTCAGCCTTGACCATAAGGTGCATTCGCGTTAAACATTCACTCGTTGTGGCTTCTGTCTTGGGGGCAAGGTATGTCTATCTGGCAACATGATCTAGTGTGTGGTTTGCAAGGAAATTGCATACTAGAAAGGTGTTGCTGACCTTGCGGGAGAAACTAGCATTCGATGTAGATGGAGCTACGCAGGTTACGATCCTTAAATGGAACTTTCTATGAAGCGTGCATTCGGAATACCGCGACGAAGAGAAATCGATATTGTCGAGCGTCATATTTTATGTAATTATCGCACCGCTATACTGTAATCTTGGCGTGGAAAAAACTGGGGTTCAACGAGACGTCGCTTTTCGTGAAGGATATTGATATGTCAAACGTCGCAGTATTCGCGGTTTGAAAAACCGTAATATCACATGTCGAACATTTCATTCTTTGGTCTGGAGCTGACAGTGTCACGAATCGTTCCAAATTCCGACGGAAAGAATTTTCACTGGAACGAAATTCTCGACACGAAATTCTCAATGTTACCTCAATTTTTATGAACCCGTACCACCCTAGCGACATTTGCAACTTTTATGAAGCTTCGGGTTTCACGTAGGTTTCTAGATTGCTAATTTATAAACGGTGTTTTTTCCAGTTCTGGTTTTACAATTTCAAATGAAACATTTTATACGGTTTTTTTCTCTTCATTCTCGCAATTATTTCATAGCTTGGATTCAATTGAATAACAGTTTTTTCTTTCACATTTTTGAGCGTGAAATATATAAATAGTAATGAGTAAATAGTAAAAATGGAAAAAAGCGCGCTGCTAAGTAATTTATATACGTCAAATATTCTTTATCAATTGAGAGGTGTTTCATTTCATTGGTTTTTTCCGTTTCGTAAGTGTTTCTTTAAATATTCAATGAATATACGAAAGGAAATATGCTTGATAAAATTTTTAGTATCGTTATCGAGTCGATGTAGAATTTCACTACCTTATCACTCTTTCACTTTGAAAAGGATGAAAATATTCGATTGCTCTGAAGTGAATAATTACTGATTCAGCATAGCATTGATTTCTATTAATTATTTAACATTCCGTTCACATATTTGTGCCCGTTTGACTGGAAATTTCTGTCGAAGATTGAATCTTGAAGTAGAGAAGTGATTTTAAAAAAAGGATTCCAATGATACTTGCAAATTACTATTGCTGTACAATCCTTTTAGTATGCTATCAAGTTTTTCTTCATGATCTTCGAATTGTGAAATACAATGTATTCTTGCTTTTAATGAAACATGAAAATCTAAATGGTTACTTTTATGGAAAAAATGTACAAGTTTCATGAAGATTCTGCTCGTTTCGTTTGATGTGTTTCCGACGTTTTTATATCGATTGAATATACAATGCAATCTGCCCAGAAAAAAAATGAAATGAAATTTTATTTCAGTCAGGTTTTTCTCAGAAATGTGGAGCGAAAAGTCTCGGCAAAGTACACCAATCTGATCAGAACTTTTAATCGATTTCGCCTTTGACGGAACTTTAGCCGGTGCTTTCAACTATTTAGACAACTTTCTTGACTGGGCGAAAGCAACACTTAGCTTTGATATTACTTCGCTCACGAATTCGATTCTCGATTGGCGATAAGATCACTAGTCTTGCCCTCTTCTCAAGAGATCTTGCAATATTACCTAATTCTACGAGTTTATTTCACTGATCATTTAATTCATTTATTTGTCATTTTTTTATTCTTGATAACGTAGAACAACGGCGAGGGTTGATTTAAAACTTTTAAAATCAAGTGCCAACTACAAACGTACATAGTTTTAGATTTATCGATTTGATTCTTTTTACTTTTCACCGTTTGATAGTTTAATACGGAAAAAAATCCTCGGAATGCGTAATAATTATCAAAAAACTCATTCATTTTCGCAACAATTTTTTTCTATATTTAATAAAAATTTAACGCTAAGGTAAATGTCCCAGTAATGGGCCACCTAAGCAAAATTTGAAATTCAAACGCTGATTTCTGAGTGAAAAATAACTTTTTAGATTCTGTTCTTTTCGTAAATATTGTAGAATTCTCTTGAGAACAAGTTGCATTTTTTGTTTTTGTACAGTGGTAATTAGTTTTTTAATTGCGTGCAATTAAGTAGTCGGAAGCACGAATGTCCCAGTAATGGACACGGCTGGGAAAAACGTGATTACGATTAAAATTGAAAATTATTTTCAACTACCAGTGTTGTCTGAAACGACAGTTTTTTTTGGTAAAAAAGTTAATAATTGTCACGTTCTTTGTATTTCTTTCACGGCCCGGTCCGTTACTGGGACATGGTCCATTACTGGGACATTTACCTTATCGGCTTAAACGAAGTTTTTTCGGTAATTTTTATAAAACAATATGATTACTTTTATCAATCCAACTTACTTTTACTTAATAGCGCTAAAATACCAGTATCGCTGATTTCCAATGTTTATTCGCAACCCACAGAGTACTTTCTCACACTTCTTACTAGAAAAACGGGTTTTCTTGGCTAATATGACTTTTTTGGAGCTGCATCAGACAAAGCGTCGACGATATCACGTTTCTTCGTCATATATCAAGCAACGAACTATGTAGCTGGTCCGAAGCGACACTTAATTTCATAATGGCAAACAAATGGCAAGAATGCTCTCGATTTCAAAACCTGTTCTAAAAAGGACACTACTTTTCACCCGACTCAGTATGCTAAATGCATTTCACGTTTCTAACGTATGTTTAGAATTCTTAAATGATGAATGATAGGTACATAAATCAGTGGCCAATATCGTTAAAAATCGTTTTAAAAATTCCCTCCGACGAGAAAAATGCGTTCAAGTTTCGTATACAATAGCAAATACATCTCGAAGTATTTCTTCTTCTCCTTTCATGGAAAACAATTCACCTACGGATGAACCGCATTGGAAGCACTTATTTTATAACCCAAGTAAAATAGTAAAAGCGTGATATGCAACACTTCAACGATAACGCAGGCATTACCATTTAGACATTTTGAGTCGTCGTAACGTATAACAAACGAGCTTTGCCGTTTGATTTTATAACTCGAGACGTGGAAGGTTTTCCATGGAAAACTTTCCATCCAGAGCGTTCCGAGTTTTGCACTCCTTGTGCAAATAGCGCTCGTAACACCAAACTTTTCTGGGCTAACTTTTACTCACTGCTTCCCTGTAGTCTATTCTCCCTTGATGCGCATAACGCACCTTACAACTACAGTAAGATATTTATCCGTTAGATATACTCGCAAGTACGCGTGAATATGCACACGAACAGACACTTGAACTCGAGGCAGAAGAAATTCAGTTTGTTTAATACGAACTGGCGTTGAAGGAGGAGTGCTTACTCGATCGAGTTTATCGCAATATGCCCGGAATACTTTTTCCTTCGGGCAAAGTTATTTGTTCCAGAAGCCTCATTTTTCAGATTTTCCCCACTATTGGATCATTTCTATTCGATTTTCAGCCATAAATAAACGTGGATTTATTTTGCCTTTCAACACGTCACTGTTCTTTTTTTGTAGAGGTTAAATGTATGACTATGGGTCACATTTTTAATTGTAGTTTCTCACAAAAAGCAACTGCTCGAAAGTTGCCCGATCGCAAAAATCACCGATATAATGATAAATATTGATTCGAGAATTTGTAGGTTAAATTGATCAACTCTCGGTCTCGTTTTTAACCGGTAACGTTGAAAGCGAATTTAATTGAACCAGTCGGAACAACTTTTTGAATGAAATTTTATCGGTAGCTGGCTTTTAATTGAGGTTCGGGGCGTATGCACGAGACATTGCTCAACTAACATTTTATACTGTAGAAATGAAAATATGGGAGTGCATTTGCATCCGAGTTCATGTTGAGAATGCGTAATGACAGATTCTTTTTATTCGGTCTGATACAATGAACGCAATCGTACTCAATTCTTGTACAACATTTTAATGATTCTCTTTTCATCTGAAAATGTTCGTTTTACTAACCATGACGGCGATGCGTAATTATTCAACAATTGGAATAATAGCACCGCATGTTGGTCTGACTGTTCTCATAATGAAAACATAACATTGCATTAGATGTAGAAATAATTACACAGGACTGAATAATTTTCCAAAACCATTGCATCCCAGTTATGTAATACGCAGACCAATTCACGTCCCAGTTTCTGAAATTATTTGATTACAAACGCGCAATGATTTCTGAATTTAATTATCACGAATTCATGAATCAAACTTTTCTATCAACGAGAATAAAATTATTCTCCATGGTTTTTCGTTGGAACGCGTTGAAATCAAACAGAATACGCACTAATTACAAAATTCAAGCCGTGGGACTGACAAAGTGAATTTTCCCACGCGAACGAATAGTACGAATGCAACAGAAAGTCAAAGTGTTCGTGTAATCGAACTTACGAATTCAGGTGGAAAAAAGTGGATGAAATATTATGCAAAGTCGGGCACGAAAGAACGAGCTTCCTCGCAGGAATGCAACGCGCAATTACGAAGGCCACAAAAGCATCCCTTGGAGGTACACTAATTGGCACCCAATTGCCACGATGCGGGTTAATTATGGACTCGTGTTTTCCTGCTCACGTCTATTCGTGTTCTGCGTCGGCAAATACGTTGCCCAGGTACGACGTAAATATGTGGTTGAAATCGGCAACATCCGTGTTCGTATTTCGTATTGGTAGGCGCTTACTTCTCTAGAATCGACCCAATCGATCCCGAAGAGTAACCGCGAGAATTTACGCAAGTAACGAGGTGAGTCCCAATTCTAGATTTCGAATTCGAAGCGTTTTCTTGCTCATCTAATCAGATCGCGTTTGGAGGCAGAACACGCTCAGCCTTCAGGCTGGAAAATCGAGGCTGCGACAGAGGCAAGTTTAGGGGTCGAAAGAGGGTTGACTGCTTCGCTTCGTAACACATCTAAAACTGCGCTCGTACGTGTTTCCTCGGTAACTGCTTCGATCATTTCAACGGACGAAACAGAAGTTCTTGCTGAAAACTTTTTCGGTCTGATTTAAAGAAATTGTGGGTCAACGTTGCCGAATCGACTCCATTCGAGAATGGTCTTTTCAAAGAAATATTTCAATGAATGCGGCTTTGCTGCCTTTTCTTTTTCACTAGGAGTCATTAGATCTTGTAATAGCAACGGAAGAAGAGCGCGAGAAAGGTCTTTTCCTGCAAAAAAGCACGTTTTGTTGAAGCACTTGCTTGAACGGCATAGATCGATTGGTAGACGCGAGTTCTAGTTGACACAGCTCCACTTCAATTTCCCAAGAGAAATTGAAGTGCACGATGTTGCGTGTTAAATGACGGCAAAGCAGAACATTGCTTTCAATCCATTATTCTTTCCGTCATGCCCCTGCATTTATTTATGTAACGCTTATAGTTTTCGCCCGCTCGTACTCTCGCCGACGTTATTACAGAATTTTATTTCATCACATCGTACCGTCTTCCTGAAACACTCGCGCACTTCGCAATTCCTGCAAAATCCCAACAGCAGCAGAGTTCGCTTAAAATATTCCAGAAATGAGTGCTTCGCTTTGATTCATTGAAGTTGGGAAAGAAACGTGAACGTTGGGCGAGTTTACGCCAGGACGTGAGGAACAATACAATTAGGCGTTATAAAACATTTCTCGAGTCCAAAAGTTTCGGCTTCGATACATAAATTCAACGTGTAGCGCGAGAGGAACGCGAGTCATATATTTAATACCGCGCGATCAAATATCTTTTAAAGAGCGCTCTTATACGTTTTTGCTCCCGAACTTCCTATTAAGAGAGACTCTTGCGAGTGAAAGCTGAGACGATGTTGGCGGAAGAGCCTGTGTTGACGAAACCGTGTGAACCAATGAAATACACGCGAATGTAAATTTGTCTTCTTCGCTATTCGCTGTCGTGCAAACTATTTCCACGATCACGAGTCTTCAATTACTTCATTCGTCTTCTCGCGTTGCGAAATCGCTTTTTCCGTTGGTGTATTACTTGTACAAATTTATTTGATATTTGCCAGACGAGAACAATCGAAAAAGAAATGCTTGCTCTGTATTTAACCGTGCCCTTTAACGCCATCAAAAAGCGATATGAGTATTTGCGCGCGAGGTAGATGTGACCCGCTGTTCGTGCAGAGAATTCAGATTTCGCGAGCAAGCAAAGTGACCTAACGCTGGGCTCCTGCATATGAATGACTCGGTAGCACACTGGCTTATTTACGCGATGAAAATGGGATATCATAATCCCTGATTCGACTACTCGTGATTTTAGTGCAGCTTTCTTGCAATTACCATTCACATCAGGCTACAGTTTCTTTTGTACTTTCGATATTTTGTTGTAATTAGTGTCGAAATATTTCTTCAAAATTCAGATTGAATGAACCTTGTTTCTGTAATATTAATAGTCCGCCTATGCAAGTAATTGGTTTCGACACGAAAATCGCCTAATCAATTGTGTATGAATCAATTTACGCGTGGCTTATCACATAATTACGTATTCCGTTGAACGTGCCAAAATATATTCTTCCATGTGCTTTACGCAGCATTAATAGAACGCGAGGTGTACCGAATGTTTCGTTTACAAGACTAGGAACGTTATGATAAATAATGAGAAGCAAAATTTGCTTTGGAGAAGCACTACCGTTTGATGAATTCACATTTTCATTGACTTTATTTGATGAAACGTATCGAGTTAAATATTAGGGTCATGCATTTCATGCAATTTGTATTTTTCCAGTGAGCTTCAGTCCTTACTATTTTTTTTAGACGTAATATTGTTTCGACACCTCTGACGTCGCATAGTAAATTAGATTGCAGTCTGTAAAGCTTTTCCTACAATTTCTCGCCTGCCGGGAAGTTTCCTCGTTCAGTTTTTTTAGGGCTAAAATGATGTTACTATTTCACTTTGAATTTCTCAAAAAGGCTGTCTTTCTCTTCTAAAAATAAATAAATTAAATTTAAGTGCTGATAAAAATTATTCAATTTAAAATGTGGCAGATGAAGCAATTACTACCAAAGCTCAGACGAGATTAATTGGATCGTAAAAATTCAGCAATCTCTCGCACGTTTAGCGCGTGTAATCAATAAATTTTGTCATCGACGTACACGCATTGTTACACACTAACGTCCCTGCTTGACACCGTACGTTTATGCAAGTACGGACGACACGTGTCACCACTCGCTGAATTCGTGCATCGCGGTCCATAAAGCATTTGAATTCGTGTTATCAAGCCCTACGTTACCACGTTCTAAACGAGAAACTAACACTTCGCCCCTTTCGCTCGCTTCACGCTCGAACATTTTGACGTCTAATTCGGACCAGCTATTATTTTCCATAATCGTTAAAATCTCAGTAAAAAAAAGACGTCGTTTGAATTTTATATCGTTTTATATTTATCATGTATGTCAAGGTTGTAAAATTATCTGTTTCTGAAAGATTTCTGAAAGAAAACTTCAAATCATTTTTACGTCTCGTTAAAAATTACCAGGTTAACTGAAAAATCTTCAGATGTAATGTTAGAAAATTTTCCAGGCATTTATTACATGGTTGCTCCAGTAGTCTTGTCAAATTTTATTCATCAAACCTCCCGGAGAATTCTACTCGAACTTTTTCTTCGGTGCGCGTGTATATAATTGATGAATTATTATGTAAATGTGTACCAGCATGTATAATTAATGTTACCTTTGACTGTCTGAAATTCTTCCATTTTTTACATATTTGTTTCATAGTTGACGAGAATTGGCCTCTTTGATGAAAACTCTGTGCCGCTTTGTTGGCCAAAGGCAAATATGCTTTTAACCCTTTCATGTCATTAAATTATAACCGAGTAATGCCTTAGACTCAACGAAATTATGTTCAACACAGTGGCAGAACTTCTGTACCACAGTTGGGTTCATTTAATCGAATATGCGTCTATCGATAAGGGCACACGAGTGCCTGCCCGAGTATCTGGTTACGTCGATATGGGTGTGTTTAATTTGCTCGTGATAAATTATTGAACGCCAGAATAACGTTCGCATATCGCGATAAACCTTTACAACATTCGCCAATTTCGACGCTGGTTATAATTCCTTGCCGATAACCGATTCTTTGAATGCGGTTCTTCCACGAGTTTTTCATTAAATTCGCGCAAAATGCATGAAATGTTGAAATCCCAATGTTTAATTGTTCTTGAACGTTTTGGAATTAAAACCGTGCGAATTAACTCGGTTTCCAATTGTTCTGCGTGGTAAATACGTAAACATTGTAGAAACATGAGGATTAAGGAGTATTTCGTTCTAGATAAGACCTGTTATTGTATGCAGCTTAGCATAATTCTTTTGTTTTTCCATCGTTGGAAATTGCTGACCCCTCGAAAGCCGGAAATTACAATTTCTTTGAAAACTCGCGTTGTATTTTGCATCCTCATTTCACGGTAATGAGATCAAATGACGTTATTTTACAAAAGTATAATTGTAAATGCACTTTTTAAGTACGATTCTTTGTCTTTCTTCGAGTACGTATTTGGTGAATAAGATATGTAAAAAATTAGTTTAGAACATTGATTCAAACTTTTTCATTTTTGAACAAAATTGTTCCCACCAGTTTTACGCTTTTTCTCACCTTGTTAACGCAATGAACATTATTACGTTTGTAGAAGCACGCCACTCTCATTTCCTGCTATCTGTAATGAAATCTTTCTCTGCTCTGGGTTTTCTGCAAAGCTTCACATTCGCCTATATCATGTTGTTTCACACTCAACACATCAAGCCAAAGCTGTTACGCTGAATCTTTTGTCCTGATGTTTCAGAAGAACTACGCGAAATGAGCTCTGCAACTGATATAAAATAACTAAACATGCGATTCGATATCAAGCGTAAAATCAGTTTTGAAGAGAAAGACAAAGCTGACCAACGAATTCTTTGTCGGCTCACTAATTGCATCTAACGATTTAAACACTCTGCCTTTGTGACACGTCAAAGCATAGAAAATCGAACTGCCGGTTTCCTCGGATTCGGTTGGAAAAAACCTGAAATTTTTCCGCGACTTGATTGACTGATGTTCCACACGCTTCCGATTCTTCCGTAAAAGTTCAATCATTTCTCGTCAAACTCGTTCCACGGACTCGAATCTCGCTTGCAATTTTTAGTTCCTCGATTTGCTACCGGAATGAAACAGCAGAGCAGGGAAATTCGAGAAAATCGAAATGTTTAAACGACGCGTCATCTTTCAAAAAGAAAAAAACGCGCCAGGATTGTTATCAGAAGCTGATGCCGGAATGCATTCGCGTCGATCTGTCAGCTCTATACTCCCCTGCTCGAACCACTTGAAATTACACGCTTCGTCGGTCGAGTCTATCTGCAGCGATCGATTTTCCGCGGGTAATTGTACGACGAAAAAGTGATTTTTGCTCGACATTGATGAGGCTGCTCTCAATGAATGTTCTCGCATTTACGTAGCGCTTTTAACGCGTATCCCCGGTTATTGCGTTAGAGGTGTGCCCGCGGATTACTTTGTGGGTAGCGCAGGTATGTTTTTCTTTAGATTCCGCATTCGCCAGCCAACAGCGCAGCCGAGCCATAAATTTCGATTTCCATCGGGACCGGGGACCATTCAATTCTACTAAGCGCTCCGTGTCTGTTGTGTACTCGCGTGTATGTTTGCATTTTCGTGCATTTCCCGAGTGTGTATACGTGGATTCTCTGTGCGTGTTATTACGTGGGATATCACAAACGACCAGGGCATTTTTTCCCTATTACATTGAACATTGCCATCCTGCGATGCTCTCATTTTGCCATTTGTATCCTTTACGTCCTTATACCCGGTACCATTACTTTTTGGCCTCTTGGGGGCATATTGTCCTTATGTCTCTGCACATTCATTGAGAGACTTTCTTTTAAGCTCGCGATGCTACCAGCTTGTTCGAGCGAATCTAATGCCGAATAAATTAAGCCCCGGTATCGCGGAATTACCATTTTGTTGATTTACAAAAAAACGAATGGAGGGAAAGAGACCTGTTTTGATGGAATAAATTTTCTGGCGCTGTTTCATCTCGGAAAGCATTATCATTTCGCCGTCGAAAATAGATTGCGAACTGTGGTAAAAGGTGAAATTGTTGAATTTATGCCGGGTTTAATGCAGTTAGAAAGGTTGGGATTGAAGGTTATCTTGTGGATTATTGTATGGAGTTCGATATTTCGAACCGGAGCTGGAGAACCGCATAAAGGATTTTTCTTTGAGGCTTGAACAGAATTCATCGGAAAGTCTATCTTACCGTGCCTGACACACTTTTATGTAAATGACATGATACAATATTTTGAAATAATTACGGGTATTGCGAAAGGCGTTATGAAATATAAATAATCTCGTAATTGGAAGACGATAAAGGCAATTAAAAGTTAATATTGTAGAGAGGAAATGTAGAAAATGTAGCACATGCTAAATCAGGATTCGTTAATTATTATAATGCCATCTTTGAGATCTACAGTTTTGAGCTAAAAAAAGGGAGAAACGGAAACATAACTAATGCAAGCCGTAATGAACTAAAATACCGAATATTATACCAAGGAATTCAAGAGAAAAAACCGTGGTGAATTATCATTAAGCGTTATTTATATTGCTTTGAGAAGTTCGGTATTCCTTCAAATATAACTGTGGTTACCTATTTATAAAATTTCCTCACGTTTCGAGCGATCGACCGTCGCATTATTCGATGCCACGTCGGCAAAGGTCGCATCGCGAAAAAGGTCGCGCAGTCAATTCCAGCTCTACTGGGTCTCGTATTTTTCATCTACTATTGGTTTCTCATTAACGCGATTCCATCATTTAAAAATCGCCACGGAAGCAAAAGGAAACTGCCGTTGTAAAATGGTCCTTACCCAGTACGAAACCGGTGTATAAATTTGCGATGCTATTCACGCCAAACTATTCGGTATCGGCAAGGTGTAAAATATTGCGCGTTTATTCACAAAGTCTCTCGTCTAGAATACGGCTGATAAGTCGGCAACAGTAGCTGTCTGTCGCAGGCGCCACCAGCATTGTAAGTCGAGTTTCAAGTTTCATCGCGATGCATCCATGATACCATGGCAACCGATGCGCATTGTTCGCACTTTCACCTATCGCGTCTTTTCCATTCCATTCGCCTTGAATGTAGTCTACGATGTATGAGTAAGAGCTCGGCCGGGTTTTATGGCGCATCGCTCGGGTGCATCCTTCCGTCCAACTGGGCCACGTGCATTCACACGCAAAGGTAAACCGATGCCGCGTGCTCGTGACGCTTCTCCGACGATCACGCGTAAGCCCATGGCCACTTGGCGCTCAAACTGCAAACGGTAAAAGCTTTCTCGTGCTTGGCAGGACGCGACGGAGCGCGGCGTTTTTTCATGTAGCCTCGAACCTCCTCTTCACGTAACAAATAACAAAAGCGTTTGCCCCGTTTCGCTCTCGTCGCAATTTGTTAAAGTGAATACCTTTGCGACGACTTGACGAGGTGCAATTTGAAAATAATTTTATTAGACGACGGTGCGACGCTAGGCTTTGAGAACGACTTTCCCGTAACGTATTACGGACTCATAAACGTTGGCGTGTATGTTTGAAATAAGGTCTTTGGAGCATGACTGCTTTACCTCCAACCCTCTCGTAAAACTTCCTTTTATGAAGACAGTGCAATCGGGTTCGTGTCCGGAAGGGACGTAATCTACCATATCGTTTATCCGTCGAAGCTCTAACCTCGGGCTTCGGCATAATCGTATGTACTTCGCTCCGATAAACTCGATTCTCGGCGCTTTGCCACTTCTATCTCATTTTTGCAGTATTTCTTATATTCCGTCTCACATTTATGTTGACGTTCCATTCGGCGGAATAATATTGTTTATTATGGCGTCCAGCTGATTTACTTTTAATTACTTTCTGTTGAACGTTGAACTTTGAAGGTAAAGTCAGGCCAAGTTTGTATTGATTTTTATGACTCGATTCTTGAAAACATTAATTATCTTGCGACTGAAAAGGTTATTGAGATCCACCATTTGATGCTGTAATGCGGGCTGTAACTTTTTGAATTATTTTCTCTTTTTTGTTCATCTATATTATTTCACATTCAGCGACGCTACATCAAAAGTTTCCTTAACAAAAGCATTCGCAATGCCGCCATGGTAACAATGCTGACACGAAATGAGCTCATTAAACACTCCAAATTGAAATGATTAATATTGATGTTCCTGTTCTACTACAAACATTTTAGTGAGTATACGTATTGGGGCCATTGACGTACAGAATGAAAATCAATCGGTTTTTCGTCTCTTGTAATGCTTTTCATCAATCAAATTTCGAGCATCATTCGGATGAATCATTCGCTAATGTGTTGGAACTTTTGGAGAATGTTGTTAATTTTCGCTACTGGAATTTATGGGGCACGAGCTTCGGAAAACAACAGACTTTTTCCTGCTGATACAAAACAAAACTGGCATTACAAATTTTACTAAAATTATGGGGAAAATATTAATGTGATAATTTTTTTTATTAAACTTGCAAGACTTTCTTTGGTCTAAGTATTTCAATACATAAGAATAGATCGCAACAGTCAGATCAAAAGATTACCATAAATATATGGAAGTTGAGAAAATATTCGGATAATTTATGGAAAACAAGTTACAATGCTGTAGTAGTGGTGTAATGCTTCGTACTTTGAAGGTTCCGAGTTCGTATACCGTTCCAGCGAATTTTCTCGTGCGATAATTTAAGATGGACATTTTTAAATATGTTTGAAATAAGTCACAAGCAAGAAATTTTTAACAAACATCTGAGTAATTCATAAGTTTGAACAAATTGGAAATTAGCATGTCAACTATGGGTTTCGGGAGTTGAAGTAATTAAGAACACTTCAAATAATGACATTTCAAAACTATTTTATTCAAACAAGTCCTGAAGATTAAAGATTGTTTTTAATTTTACTGTAAATTCGAATTTACCAATCTTTATAGTTCAGTGCCAAGTGCATTGCGCCTGAGATAGGTTTGCCATAAATAAATATCAAAATTTTCTCTGAATTTCGCTGCGTGTAATCAGGGTAGCCACCAGACTGGAAGGGATGGTCTAACCTCTCATAAAAATATCGTCAAATCCTTTAAAAGACTGGAATACTGAAAAAGTCGGGTAATATTTTTGCAGGAAATGAATGGCCCTCCTGGTAGTACATTAAATTAAAAAATGGCATTGCAATGGATTAATCTGTTCAAGACTCAAAGTACGAGGCAGCATTTTTCCTCACTAACCATTTTATTAGAGGGAAAACCCTCGAAAGCATTAACGCCGAACACGGGATGAAAGCATTTTTAGACCACTCATGTACGAACGCGAATTTTTTTCGTCGTATGAAACTTGCTTCAGTGCTACGTACTTTTGCAGAACGCCATTGTGCAGTGAAACGAACAGGTTCTCGATAAACATTATGGCGAGAGAAAACTTGTTGGTTGTACCAGAATACAGCGTGTTGAATCTCGTTTGGCAAAACGGAAAAATCTTCTTTTACCAAATAAGTGAAGTACTGGTTTGTAATGTGTTGCAAAAACTCAGTGTGAAATCATGCAATATTCATATCCGTAAAAAGCGTTGGAGAATCGTTAATTTTTTATGAAGCTTTCTGTAGGACACTAATTATGCATGTTTGGAAAGTTGAATTGACACGTTTTGTATTCGGATCATCTGACGGGTTTGAACTCGCGGTACGAAGTTGAACATTCCTATTCGACGCTAACTAATCATTATCAGGTATAATGCTCGCAACCTTCACGTATGCTATCGCTACATTGCACTCGGTATTGCTCGGTCATTAATTTTGCTACGGATTAACCTACACGGTGGCTGGAATTAAGATGAAAACGTATTGGTAAATACTCTGCATGCCAGAATGATTTCGCGTCTCTCATTGATACGATTCTCCGTACGTCGAATGATTTGTGAATTTTCATTTCCAACGCTGTGCAAATTGCGGTTCGAAATGCATCTATCGAGCGTTATAAAAATATTAAAAGCAATATAAAAGTGAATGACTTGGACAAATCCGTTAACTTCCATGAGATTTCTAAATTCATTCCACCTAATTTCGTCTCGTTCACTCGTTGCTGGTTTTTCTGCCGCATCACTGAAGGTTTTTCATATTTTAATGCTGTCGTAAAACGATTGATATTTATTTAGTAGCTTTATGACGAAGTAACGGAAAAAAGACGTTTTTATTCATTTCATTCATGTGGCATAGTTTCTCGTACAAAGATACAAATTTTGGAATAATTTATTTTTCAGCAATTTAGAATAATTTTTTGAATACTGGAGATCTGCGATTGGTTAATTCCTGATTGTGTTATCAGCGAGAGATCCGGCTCCTAAATTTATAATCGAGACAGAAGACGAGCGAGTCACGTTTGGAGAAACAATTAATTGAACGACAGCACTTTAGAGCTATTTTAAATATTTATGTATTTTTGTCGAGCTTTTCTGCTCGGTTGAAAGCAAACGATGAGAAGATGAGCATGGAAGAAAGACTTGCTTGTGACTTATTGAACGAGGTTTCACCGGAAGAGGTAGCGAGAATGCCACATGAATTGCAGTCATATTTTATCATAATAATGAAGGTCGCCGGGCTAAAGTGCATTCAAAAGTATACAACGAATTGTTCGTATGTAAAATATGACAAAAGTCTTGAATTTCATTCTGGTCCTCCGATTTTTCCCTAATTACGCACTTCACTCTCTTATCGTGGTTCTTTTAATGCGGAGGGAAATAATGGAATGACTTCTTCTAAATAAGGAAAAACTGCAGTAGAGTTTTAAGCTTCCAAAGCTACTGAGCATATTTTTTATGCCGCTATTTTACTGTTTGCTTGGTCGAGCAGTCAAATAATGCAGAGCACTTTCCCCGATTGACAAACTTCTGCGTTGGGCATAATTAGAAAACTTGATGAATAGTTTTGCGTCGTTATGGCCCACCACATTGCGCCACAGTGGCCCACAGAATGACTTTGGAAACTTCTATTGAACGTTTGAACGCTAACCACAGGCGGCTTGTCGGTATTGGACA
>JABFQM010000511.1:0-33924 GCA_022816865.1 Zelostemma sp. ZL-2020 | reverse complement strand
AGGGCGCGTTAAGGGGGACGATGCTGCGGGGGGCTAAAACGCGGAATGAAACGGCAGACTGCCGCTGATGAAATTCATAATTTAGATCCAATGCGCTCTCTGTACCTCGTTTAGAATACACTGCTATTTATAGTCGAAATTTTCTCCTTCGGAACGATCTCCTGCTCCGCGGCTTCCACGCTTTCACACCGAGCGCGCACCTTACGGGAAAAAAACCCTTCAACAGCAGCGGCAGCTATCTTGTTTGCGATGGGGGAGAAATATACGGGCGGGGTGGTTGCCCCGCGAAGATTACTGTTTCGGGGAAATGTTCCTTGGAATTGAACGTGATGAAAACGATCGTCGTTTCCCAGCCTCGCGCCCGAATTATTTAGCCGGAAATCTTTTTCTGCGATCGGTGAATTTCTCTTCTCTCGGTTTCCTGGAAAGTTGCTCGACGCGAACACGCGTATGATTAGCGATCGCGTTAATCTCAACGAGCCATCTGCAGGAACACCGGGAAATTCATCTCGGCTACATCCGCGCTCGCGCGCGTGTTTCCCCTCTGTACTTACTAATCGACGTGAAACTATTGCCGGACTATTACTGCACTATCGGCCCGATCGACAACGCCGAGAAGCAATTGACCGGACGCGCGCGTGTGGGACTATGAAATACGGCACGCCGGCTGCATTCTGCGCGACTACCTGCATTTCGATGAGACAAACCTTCGAAAATTGCTTTTTTTTCGACTCGAATATGATCATGTTTGGTCGTACGTTTAGTCAAAAATGCAAGAGTTTCGATTGAGAAATTCCACGGGAATTTTTACCATGTAGAGTTTTGATTTTGAAAGTGAAAATATCTTTTTGAATTTCTTTGAGTGCATTTTTGCGAGTGAAATTTTACTCCAAGAATGATCGTAATTGAATGACTCTATTTAGAGTGAAATTAACTTTGCGCGTGCATCGAATTTCACTCCAAAAGAGTGAGATCTGACACTTTTTAGAGTGGAATCTCTCTCTTCAAAAAGAGTGATTCTCGACAGTTTTTACTAGGTAAATTTTTGATCTTTTAAGTGAAAAAAAAAATTCAGAGGGCAAGTTTTCTACCCCAAAAAAGTAAATGAAACACTCTTTTTGAAGCGTGAATTTTTCAACCTTTTTCAAGTGCGACTTTCACTCCAAGAAATGCAAAGAATAAACTTTGATAGTGCTCCATTACCGTTTCCCGGTGCTCGAACGTCCGAAAACCGTATAACATTTGCGAATTGAGTTAATAAGAGAAGCAAAGAATCGTCTGACACGCATCAAAACTGCCGTCGCGTTTCAGCGAACAGTTACCCGTCCTCGATGGGATGCAATATTAATCGAAGAAGCCGCATCCACTCGAATTCGCGAGCTTTAACGGCGGCCGAGCACGAAACCGCAGAGCATCAAGGCTCTCCGCGATTAGGCATACACGCTCCGTCGATTTCGGAAGCTCGGTACTCGCCTCTTCATAATATTTCCTCTAATTTTTCTCGTGCGCCCGAAAAAAGCCGCTCATCTCGACTCTGAGACGAGCTTTTACATTCCACGCTTTTCGAAAACTTGATCGTTTTCCATCGTCTCGCCCCTTGTTAAAAGTGACGAAATCATTGCTGGGGATCTCGACTCGAGGCGGAGCGGATCTTGACATTATTGTTCCCTGACGTGCGCGCTCATTACCGAGAGCTTCAGTGTTAATTCGGCGTTTACATGCCCCGTACACAGAGAATCGATGCGGACACGCGCTGTATATTGCCACCTACGTGCGATCCCAATTCAGGCAGCGGAATGGCGACGGTGTCGATCGGGAGAGGCATTAAATTGACCGTAATTGCGTTCAATGTTACGCGTGACGGATGTATCCAAGTCAATTGCCCGGCCGAGGCAACTTGCTGCCTATGGAATCAATTGATTTATCTTCGCGCTTCGTTCACGAGTGGCTCGAGACATTCCGAAAAGTAGGAAGGTTTTTGATTCTTTGCAGGACTTCCAGTTCCCTCGTTTTAATGGAGAGGAATATAATTCTTGTGGAAAATAAAATTGAATGAATAATGCAAAATGGCATGCTTTGATGAATAAAACTTTTATTGAAATGCGGTACAATTTCACCGGAAATCAAATGGAATTGAATTTTCATCTTCATAAATGTTTTAAAAATGATACATACATTTTGGCCGAATATTTCGATTATTGTTTAATGAATACTTCGATTCCAATCAGATCGAAATTAGAATTTTATTGGTACGTCAACCAAATTTAGCAGTATTGTTTTCAATCGATTTTTTCTTAAATTTTTTAGTTGAATATTGAATTGAATCATGACTGAATATCAATCATCAGTTGAAATAAAATCATTTTTCGTTCAAATTACACAAAAAAGACGCTTTTCTCATTAGATTGGATAGTGGATTATAATTGTTGTGAAAAAGAAAATAGAGATGGGAAAAGCGACTAAAAATGAACTAACTAATTACATCATAAATTAATATTCATTTAAAGTGGGTCAATAAAATTTCACCGAAAATTAAATGAAATTCAATTTCAATCTTGATGAAATGCAATTTAATCATGGAAAGGTTTTTAAAATATTCAAACTTCAGTTCTATGGAACCTTCGATTCGAAGCTAATCGAAATTTCAATTTTATTGGTATTTCGATCAAATTAATTTGAAACCATATTTGATTTTTTGATGGATTTCAATCGAATGATTACTGCATATTTTGATAAGGAATCAACAAACACATTCACAAGTTAACAAATAATAAAACAAAAAAATTCGGATAAAAATTGTCAGACTTGAAATAAAATTATAACCCAACTATAATGTTGCAAGAGTTCTACGAAAATTCGAATTTTCTCGATATCCACGATCTCATGGATACAATATGATTACCCCTCGCGAACTTTTTTTCAGGGTACTTCAAAAAATATTCGATCGTAAGTAAATCCGAGGGTAGGAAAAAGCGGAATATCGTAGAAGAATAAATTAACATGCAAATTCCGGGAAACGCCTACCGTTGCATGGGTATGGTTATGCGCGATTAACCTTCCACTTTTCGAGAGCATGCGTGGGCACTCGTTTTGTGCGCGCCTCGAATTACCCTTTCGTCGAACGAGCTATCAATCTTGGAACGGGACATCGATAGTCTGGCATTACGATCAAAGCGAGCTCTCGCGACGCGATCGAACCGGATCGATCCACTTTGACAGTCAATCTACGAGAAAACAGGCCGAAACATCAATTACTCCCGATCGATTTCAAATTAGACTCTGGAATTTATGTACGCAGAAATGAATATTGAGCGGCCGTGTCACTCGATACGATTCAGACTTTAATTATAAGTTCGGAAATCACTTTCACTTTTATTTTCTGTACTTTTTATTCGCAGCTGATACGCGCCGTGCAACGCGCCCTTTTTTTCCTTCTTTCCCGTCAATTAACTTTATCGCTCGAATGCAGTTTACAATCGATTGAATTATTAGAAATAATTAATCGACGATTATGAGCGCGCGCGACGGAATAGATAATTTTTTTGATAAGTTTTCAATAGAACACCTGTATCCAGCTTCGGTCAACTTCGTAATAAGATCGTCGAGAACCAAGGACGGGTCTCGGGTCGAGGACTTATTACTGAGTACCTGCAAGTACTCGACTTCCACATAAATCTGTTTACTATACTCGGGCATACGACATGTATGCGCAACACGTTAACACGTATCCAAACGATTTTAATCTCTCCTCCCGATCGACTGCAGTCGATTCTGCAGAGCCAGGGTTACCAACCTCGCGGGCAGCATTGCGAGCTCTGGAAAGGCACGAGAACCTGATCTCTTAGCCTTCCATTATTCCTCGATCATGATTTCACAAAAGTCAATGCAAATGCGAGAACCTCTCGTACCGAATGACAAAAGAATAATTATGAGCCGTATCTTGTTATAGTTTCGTTCCGTATTGTTGCGTGCGTTGGAAAAATGAAAAATACTTTGCGAGGAATATCCATATTTATGGATTATCGTTACTTCATTCGTAATGGTTTAGATCAAATCCTCGAAGTTCCTATAAATATTTAGGTTATTTAAAAGAATTTTATTCCAATTAAGGTCTCAATTTCTTCTACATTTCATTATTATCGAATCGAATTTCAGTTGAACTTTTATTGGATGTTAATAAACGTAATAAAAATCAGCGAATCTGGATTTTTCTTTCATTTCCATTTTATCCGTTTCATCAAACCATTCTTTATTATTTATCCACCAAGTCTTTTGTTTATTTATAAATGCAGCCGTTCATTTATTCCCATTATTTCATTCTATTTTATCCATGTCAGTGGCTATTTCCATCTATACTTTTTCGATTTCCAAATGAATACGAATTTTCTTTCCAACTAATTGAAAAAACAAAGCAAATGTTTCTTTATAGCTCAGACGAAAACGCATTGTCTCGAATCCGAGCACTTCAACTTCGCTCGCGTTGGAATTGTCAGTACAAAGTGCGCCGGCAATAAAGCTCGCGCTGCGGGGGGAAAGGGTTGGGTCAGGTAAAGGTTCGTTGAACGATAATATTCCGCATCTCAAGTGTTCGCGTGCGTTCTTCTGCACAATGCTCGGAGAAGGAGGGGGCGAAAGAGAAAAGTCTGGCGAAGGGAGAAGGGCTCGAAAAATGAGAAAAGGGGAAAGGAGGGAAAGACAGCGAGCGAAGACTGGAGAAGAGTCCGCGTGATCGGACGGGTGATAAGGTTCATAATGAAAGGCATTCATTCCAGCGCGAGGCCGACAGTGAACTTGAGTGACGTGCTTGCAGACAGCTGCCCAAACCTGATCGGTTCGTCCGTCCGTCCATTTATCCACGGGCTCTCACGTGATTCCTCTTATGATATCGAATAACCAGCCAAACCGGAGAAGAAGTGGCGAAGCGATCTTTTCTCCGGCCGAGTTTTGCCCGCGCAAGGTGCACGCATCCTTTCAACGGGCGTTGATCATTTCGCATTTCACTCTTGTAACAAGATTCTCGCTTTTCGCTGGCAAATTACGACCAATCAAGCTTCGCTAAAGATCACTCCTCTTCCACGTCTGCCTTTTTTTCGGAAAGAAAATGAATAGAGCCGCTTTGACTTTGTTGCGGGCTCGTTTATGAATCCTCGGAGAAATTCTTCGCATCTCGATACGCGGGGATATTAAAAGAGTTCGAGGCGTTCGAGATTCCTCGAATTTTTGCGGCTCGTATCGAGCAGCTTTGACTGATTCATGCTGATTGAAACGCGAGGTTTCACTTTTTTCGAATAAAAATGGAATTAAAGTACTTTCTCGTCGGAGTATCCGGTTTCGAAGTCGTTAATTTTCGTGCGTATAAATCTGACGGATAACTTTCATCCGCGTTTCTTGCGCAACGGCCGTGATTTTTGCGAGGCGTGAACGGATTGATTTGACGAAACGAGAGCTTCCCAGATGAAAAATCGGGAGTCCTTCGGCGACGACAATGAGCGACGTGGGTGCAATCGACTAATCGACATCGAGAGAAAGTCACGATGATAAATCGGATCGTGGATCATCATGGGAGGGAAATGACGCGTTGCGTAACCGTGAACGTTTCCCTGTGATTTATATTGTTCCTTCGTTTTGCAACGATCACGGATTGTATTTGTCTTGAGGAAGACGCCGCAACACGCGGAATTTTCGTAGGCGAACCCGATCGCTGATAAAACGAACATGCTAATGAGACGGAAACTCGTTCCGATTTTGCAACGAGAACAAAACTCGCGGAAGAAAAAGAAACGCTCGGTTGGAATCGCGATTAAAATCGATGGAGGTAATGTAATTTTGGATAGACGAAGCGTAACCTTGACTGCCGGTATCAAGGGTCGCCATTACAACGCTGTACTCGGAGAAAAATAATAAAAGAAACCACGTGATTCCAACACCTTAATCTTTTGAAAATCCCACTCTCAAGTTTGGGTTGATTGCTTTTGAAATGGACTTCCAACATTACTAAAAGAGTGGAATGTCATTTCAAAATATTTAGCGTGAATCAAGGTCAATCTTTTCGTGTTCTTCGTAAAAAACAAAACGCCGAATCTGAAAAACTAAGACAAAGTAAAAAATCACAAAAACGAGCTTTAAATACAAATGAAGAAAAAGCCAAAATGCTGACAAGCTTGCGTCTCCGAGAGTATGGATCCCTCGAAGACTCGCCATAAATATCGGAGTGAGAGAAAAAAAAAAAGTATCCGAGAGACCCATAGACGATCCGTCGTCTATGGAACGACGGGAGCGAGGGCTACCAGGCACGAACCCATTCGAGAGTTCCCTCGTTAAAACGGCGAAAGCTCTGATTACGATCGGGATATCGTCCTCGAATTTCCCGAGGTCCTGTGCTGCGGGAACGTGACCCAAGACTGAATTATTCTCCGTTAGTTCCATGGAACTTTGCGCAATTTCATTGTGTCTGGGCCGGCGATGATCTACCGCGGATTAATCCGAAAATTATTTCGTTCGTGCAAACGCGCCCGAGGAGAAGAGAGAATCTTCGAAAATATTCGAGTTGGCGCCGATCGGGGAACGCGCGGAGTTCTTTTTTATCGTTTCAAGACAATGTTACGGCGATACATAAATTCTCAACGGCCGTTTCTCGCCTCATAAATCGTAGACGTTTCTAATCTGAAGTCTTGGGCAAGGCATTCCTCACAATCCGACCGAATAAGCGACAAGCGAGCGTTCGTTAATTCCGAAGCGTCACGTAGAGGCGTAGAATCTTCACCAGGGCCTTCTCGATGATGGGAGTATGTAGACACAGACGTAGACGCGAACGTGGGCCAGCGTTGCACGCGGTCACATCCTGCCGGCGTTGCAGCCGGGCGAGTCGATGCTGCGGAGCGGGAGTGATTTATGCCAAGTCGCTCTGATGCCGAGGCTGCGAATGCGAGTGTGTGCGTTTCCCTCACCGCGCGCACGCACCAGCGGCCATCTTGGGGCCCTACCGGCTCCCGCCCGGGCCCCCGATTGATGGCCATTTAAAGACCTCACCCCAAAGCCCCGCTAATTAAATAGAAAAACAAGCGCGAGAAAAAAACTACCGGGATATATTCGGAGCCACGCATTTCCTTCCCCCACGCAAAAAAATCAACGCTCCTCTCTTTTGTGACTCGGGGACTTTCGTTCCCGGGGCAGTAAATTAACTCTCCCTTTCACGCATTCGTGGAATGAGACAACATTGACAAATTTCCGCGCCATTGTCGAAATCGAAAATTTCATATTCATCCCGGTACATTGTTCGGGGGCCTTCTATTTTCTCCGGGCCCGCGTCATTCATTCCATCGTCAGGCTGCGTCTCGTAAACTTTTCTCGTCGCAACTGCGGCCAATCCGTCAGACTTGTGTCGTTTATCCCACGTAGATTTACGACTTCGGGCTCCTATGCAGCGGGCCCGGGGGTCCGAACGCGCAACAATGTAGCGACGCCATTTGTCAGAGAGGCGCTTCTTGCTCCTAATAACGCCCGGACGTTCCTCGCATCGTGAACGTCGTGCATCGATGGCCGCACGGCTACGACCTTTCCTTGAGCTTGCACGAGTCGTGATCCTCGCTCCTTTCTTTTTTGACGAGAAAATATCGATCCGCCCCATTTGCCACGGGACCGCGAGCGAGATGGAGAAACTCCCGAGACTCCCGAGTTGTCCCTTCTTTGCTTGCGGGGCCGGATCGGCTGTGGATTGTCATACAAATTGCCGCTCTTTTTCGTGGGGGGAAGAGGGCACCGTGCAGTACTTGTGGATCGGTAGTCGCTGCTTTTATATTCCGATACTTGCTTATTTATTGCGCCTCGCACTGTCGTTTAAAGGCGATTGCGACACGTGATTTTATCGTCCAAGAAGTTTGATTTGCAAGTCAAAGATCCGGGCCGTTAACTCATTTAATTATTGGCTTGTCGAAGTTACCCTGGTTGGAAAAATTTCTATGTGCGGTGCAATTTCACTTATTGCGCTGTTCATTGATAAGTATCTTGATGCATTCCGGGTGAGATGGAAAGATTGCGAAAAATGACGAGTCTAATCATTTTTTACTTTCTGCAAAAGGTTGTACGCTTCAATTTTTGGAGTCCAATTTTACTCCAAGAATGATAGGAATTGAATTACTTTATTTAGAGCGAAAAAATGCACCTTAAAAGAGTGGAAATCTTGAACTGTACGATTTATCTTCTTTTAAAAAAAATGGAATTAGGACTGAAGACACTTGAAAAATAAATAATGGTTGATAGCTGAGAAGCATTTTTTCATCCTTTTACTTTCTAAATTTAAATATGAGTTTAATGCGACTGATTTTATTTTTATAGTGCCAGTTTTTTTTTCATATTCAACCGAAATTACGTCTCAAAACGTTAAAAAGTTGTTCAATAAATGCAACGTACATAACACATCAAAATTCCGTTACTATCCAATAAAGAATCGGGAGGTTCTTCGTGTTTCCCGTAAAATTTGTCGCGCTGTTTGGGTTCAAGCTCATCTCGAGGTTTGACTGAGTTTTCGGTTCCTTTGACCCCGAATTTTCCACTCCACAGCCGTAAGGTTTCTCTCCTAATTCGTCTTTTTATAGAAAACCCGAAGTCCCCGAAGCAACAGCGATAAATAAGCTCGAAAGGCGTTTCGAGTATTAGTCAATTGTCGAGGTTTCGCAGTCGATGATGAATCTGCGAGTGTGAAAAGGCGGAAATAGGTACCGCGGATCGTCTCCTCGTGGAACTGTCTTTCGTCTCCTTTGCATATCGATGCATCGATACGCGACTTACCAGGTATTACATGGAAGCGAGTACGTGGGACGCGTGTAAGCTTATTATTCATATTCATCTTCCGCCCCTACGGTTTTTCGCGGCTGCATCTTGATAGCCCCGAGGCGTGGCGGACACTCTTTCCCCTTGCTTTATCGCCGCGACGTTTAACCGGGATAACGCATGCACGATCCAATGAAAAAATTCGATTCCGAAGTTGTGAACTTCTTTTTGAATTGTTTGGAGTGAATTTTTACCCTGAAAAGAGTGACATCTTGCTCTATTGAGGTGGAAAACTCACTCTAATCTGAGTGACGGTATTTATTTCACTCAGAGGAATTTAGAGAGTTGAAAAATGTTGAAAGGACTCGTGAACACTAAATTTTTGAGAGTGAAATTTCACCCCAAGAATGGCTATTTAGAGTGTTATTGGGTACTCGCGCATCGAATTGCGTTCCAGATTTATTGAGAGTGAAAAAGTCACTCCAAAAGATTCAGCGGTTTTCAACTTTTGTCATTTTGAAAACCCACGTAATTACGGATTCGCATAAATTGTGCCGCGAATGGCGTGCATTGTCACAATAAAATGTATTTATTAAATTACTAAAGCCCGGAGTGAAACGCAACGTCGATAAATCCTCAACGGGAAGATAACTTTACATATTATTTATCATCATTACGGAATAATTTCGATAAATCATAACGAAATGTCGCGCGGCGCGGCGTTTTTTTCCATCGACTTATACCAATCTCGGATATGTGTATATTATGATTGTTGTGCCATAAATCGAGCGCCATCGGCCGCCCACTTCGTCAGCGAGACTGACCGGAGGTTGTTGCTTTTGTCTTACATCGAAGAGCCAGGGGGATATTTTAGCATAATCAAACCGGAGGTCCAAGGCTTGGACTTTTCCTTTTCGCGAGGAGAGTCTTCGGCGCAGCACCGGATATCATGGCTACAGGAAATTTGGCCCGCTGGAAGGGGTTGCCCGACGGCGAACAGAGCGAACGGACAGGGCAGCTTATTTATGGCGACCATACTTCAGATATATGAACTGGTTCCCGTCGAAAGTTCGGGATGCGAGGATCTTTCCATTTCAAAATGTATAGAGAGCCCGAAGATTTGCGATGGGTCACTTTGTAATGTAATATTAAATGAGCATTCTACCGAATCCTCTGCTTCAGCATTTCGCTAACAATTTTGGCTTCGTACTATACCTAATACGAGTTTTTCATCTGCGTGCACGTTAAATCTTTTAGAATGACATTTCACGCTTTCGGAGTGCATTTTTTCATTCTTTCTAGAAGTGCGAATGCTTTGTCGTGTCTTGATAATAAAACACATCGATAAAAAAATTTAACACTCGAAATGGAGTGAAAATTCACTCCAAAAGATTTAGCGTGCATCGATGTCCACTCTTTGAAGTAAATTTTGTAAAGTTGAATGTTTCACCCCAAATCTAGAGTGCCATTCGATGCAATCACTTAATTCCGATCATTCTAAAAGTACAATTCCACTCCAAAAGTTTCAAATGGATAAAATGTATAACAAAGTAAAAATTCCGTCCGAAATCGAGACTCGACCTCGCGAGAAGAACAACGGGGGCAATAATTTAGCCCCGCTAACCCGCGATAAATTTACGACGCGTCGTTTCCTCCTGAATCATAGCAGATGGAAGTACAGCGCGTACTCCTTTGTGTTGGCCCCGCGGCAGGTTCACGAGCGACGTGTCGCGGAGTGAGTTTATATGCCTCGTCCACAAGATCCTCCGATGATTTTCGATATCCGGCCCGGGAGAAAGAACAGAGATGGGGCGAGTTTCGGAGGGGGCAGGGGGGGGCAAAAAGAGGAGGTGGAAAGAGCGATGGAGTAGATAAATAGATGGATGGGCAATATTATAACTCACTGGCTGTCATCCTGTACGGCCGAGTCAGGCTGCTAATCAGACCCTGCTCGCTCTCTCCCCTCTGCCGACCCTTCACGAAAAATGGATTTATTGCCCTACGCCTCGACTTCGGCACGCTATCGAGCTCCCTGATCCATAGAATGTAACCATCGTCGCTCGCTCCTCGCGCTATTCGCGTTGCCTTCCTTCCCCTTCGTGATACTTTTTTTTTCTTCCCAACTAACGCGTGTTAATTGTGACTTTCGATGGAGAAAGTCGAAACTAGTTTGGGACCAGTCCAATTTCGTCACCGCACTTGCCATTTTTCACGAGACAAAGATATTTATGCAAGGACGTGCGAACGGGACAATCCATTATTTCGGTCACTTTCGAGACTCGCAAATACGTTTTTGCACGTGGTATTAAAAATTAGATGGATTCTTTCGAATCTTACTTGTTCAAAATGTTCAAAATAACTGGCGTTTATTTTGAGTTGAAAAATGCCGCCACCTTTATTCTAGTTGAAATAAATGATAGTTTATTGTACGTATTTACATCGAGAAATAACGGGTAATCAAATTAATTCCTCACCTACATCGCGCGACGAATCGAGTTCTTTTCATTGAACTCTTTACACGATTATTTTATAATTTCACCGCGCTGAAATAACAAAAGTCGATACTTGCGGCGCGATTGAGTTATCCCATTCTTAAAATTGTACGAAACGTCGGGAACGACGAGTCGTGTAATTAAGAATCAATAAGGCGGCAGGTGCCTTTCCCTTTTCTCACCTTTTTTTTTTCACTGGCTTTGGCTTTCACCGAGAGTGGGCGAGGGTTGCGTTTCCTTCGGGGAGCGAGAGAGAGAGGAAGAGTGAAGAGGTCAGACGAGGGCCGATGCATCAAGCAAATCTTGACAGCGTGCATAGGATCACGCCGACCTCGTTTTACTGTAAGATCGTCAGGGCAATCTTACGACTCTGCGAATCTTTGGAAAAATTGAATAATTACGTCATGGGAAAAAAGCGTTTTCGTTGTATCTCGAAATGTATTCATTCAAAATTAAAGCGGCTCGTGCTATAAATCGTGGAATGATACGTTTGACTGTATCGCACCCCATTTTACCGCTGGGGTGTCTTTCCGACGCAGCTCGCACGAGGGGAAGTTTCGAAAACTGGACACTTTTACTTTTCACCTTGATTTATTCGCCTTTGTTTCGTTCTTGATAATTGCCGAAGCGTGAATTTTCACGTCCCGCGTATCCTCGGATATAAAAGGACATTTTTCGAGCCCGTAAAGTTGTTTTTTTCAACGGAGTCTCGGAGGAATGCGAGGGACGAGAGCGAAATAAAGTATTCACTCCGATTGTTTATGACAATCCGACAAGTTTTACGACGGTGGCGTAAAAACGCGTCTGATGCCAATCATCATTAATTTTTTCGTGGTTTTTCGAACGTCGAATCGTCGTCTGGGAGGCGGAATTTATCGCCGAGTCTCTTTCGAAAACCATTACACATCGATAAATTTTAAATTACACCGACAGTGATAAAAATGAATTCCTTTGTTTCACGACTTACAACTTCATTACGTAACTGATTCTCTCGTTTCACCAAAAAAAAAATTAATCACGGGCTGGAAAACGGAGCGAAAAGTATCAAACAAACATCACAATCGATCTTCGAAAAAGTCCGTGACAATAAACGGTGATAATGCAGGGTAAAAAAACAAAGATAAAAGAGCGATTCTCGCAGGAGCACAGATGTACGACGCTAACGGGATGGACTGAAGAAAAGAGAGCGCGAGCCGAGTGTGTTTTTTCAACGAGATTTATTACCGAACTCCTAATGCTCCCGAAGAGAAGTGCGGCTGGGGGAGGGATCCCTCCCCCCCTCCCCCCGTAGCACACCACTCACGGCGCTCACGTCGTCACCGTTCGTCCTGAGGCACTACATCAGCAGGAGAACTCGGGCTGCGCCATTTCGAGTTTCTCGCGTTCGATTCGCATTTGAGTTCCGCTTCGTTCCGAATGAGTTACTGCGCCTAAGTACCGCTTCCCCGAGACTCTTCCGGACGTCCTTTCGCTGTATCTGCACGCTTCCATTTTGCCCGAATATGTCGGCGCCGTTAACGCCGCGATTTATCACGTCGCCCGATAGAACGCGTCGCTTAATTTTCCATCTTTTCCAACCTGGGCCTCATTCCCGACGTGGGACTTTGGACTTTGAGTCTTGAGCTTTTGTATTGTTGTTTTGAATGCATTCGAGTGTTTGTTTTTCGAATGGAATTTGGGTTATTGCAGGTTATGATGGGAAATAATAATTTTTATTGTACGGTTTTGTACTTTGAATCTTTTATATCATTTTATTGAATTTTTGAATGTTTTTCTTCGAATAAAGTTCGGAATTAAGACGAGAAAATTCGAACAATCACATGAATAATTTTAAGAATTTAAAAACGCGCGATGTATTTTAACTATGGAGTTATTTGCGGCGAATAATGAGACACAATCAGAGTTTTGAGAAAAACAGTGTTACTTTATTTTATTTAAATTCTTGTGCTTTAAAATGAATAGTTATTAGAGAATTTTCTACCGAAACAGGATCCGTTGATGTTTTGTTAAATTTATTGATGAGTAATGTCCCAAAAAATGATTCTTCGAGTGCTTACGTAGTTTCTAACTAGCAAAAAAGAATTCTGGTTTTTTGTCATCGTTTTCTTGACTCGTAACGGTTAATTTAAACGTTTTTTCAGTAGAAAATAATGTCTCGATGTTTGAAAATATTTTCAGATTGTTGAAGACGGAAAATAAAATAACAGAAAATGAACATATTGATAAAATAACAATTAAAAGAAAAAGTGGACAAGAAAATAATCAAAAACATGCTTTTTTCTTCAGATGAATCGTTTAGAAAGAGAAGAAAAAATTTTTGTTACTCTCTGCTTAGTAATAAAGTACAGTGAACTCTCGATTATATTTTGAGTCGCTGAGAATATAAACAACCATTTATTTTGAAATATAAAATGGCGGCATCTTTTATCTAGTTAAAATAACCGAACGTGTTTACATGGAATAAACAAAGAAAGTGATGTCAGAAGTAATCTCAATAAAATGAGACTGCATTAAAAAAATATCAATCTAACATTTTTGCCCTTTTAATTCCTCCATTTTTATTGATATATTTTCATCATTTAATTTTATAATTAAAGCATCAGTATAAATATTCCAAAGACTCGAACTGCATTTTTTACGAATTAAAAAACAGAAGATGTCTCCATTTAGAGCTCTGCCCCATAAATTCACAAAAAACATCAAGGAAGACATAGATTAAGAAAATCCGAAAACTCGTAAGATTTCAAAAATATCGAGGCAATGAATTCCCGATTGATTTACACCCAGTCAAGTCGTTCTGTCCCACAATTATTTATGGCAGGAGCGTCCAGTTTTACGTAGCTCAAATATTAAGCGGTGACGAATGGTACCGCGCTTTGATTTCCAAAGTCACTCGGCATTTCTCAAAGTCGAGGACAACAATAAGAGCACTACATTTTTAAACATGCCGCACTGTTCCAGGATTTATTTATGGCAAAGTTCAAAGAAAGAGGGCCCGCTCATTACAAGTTTTCATTTACGACCGACCCTTGGCTCCCTCAGTTTCTTTACTCCAAAAGTCCCGAAAATGCAGAAGAAAAGCGAAAGCCCCGGAAAACCATGAATCATAAAAGTCGGGCCCTGCAATTTGGCCCGTCGTCGGCAAAAATCCCGACCATTCACAACCTCTTGACCATGCCATTCAAAAATTCCCCGAAAATGTCAAGTTTTTTTACAGCAAACTCTCGTTTATTTCAAATCGACAGGTTGCGGCGTCTTTGAACCAATCAAAATAAACGAGAGTTCACTATATCATAACTTTCGAAATCTGATAACGCTGTTTTTTCACATTTTCGAATTCCAAAATATTAATCAAACAATGTTGTCTGTTTCAGGTAAGTCCAGATTAAAAATAACTGCTCTACAAAGGTAAAAACAAATCTCAATCAATACCAAAAAAGCGCTTTTACTTTCTCTTAAAATATTGCAATTGTCCACGAATGAAAAATGTCAAAATTCCAACGCTGATAATCATCCGAAAAAATTGGTTCACGATTAATCAATGACCGCTTGATCATTTTCCGTCTCGATTCTCGGAGACCACCCAATCCCCGTGAAAAGCGTATCGACGCGACGAAGATGGACAGCGAGAAGCGCGTAACGAAAAAAAAGCGAGCCAAGACTGGAAGACGAAGAAGTAAAAGAAAGGAAAATAGAATAAATCCGAACAGAAACAGAGAAAGAGAGCGAAGTGGGATGGGGGCGTGGGTGGAGAGGCAGTGGAGGGGCGAGCGGCGCTCCACCCCGGGTAGTGGGGCGTCGCGGGGGTGGGGGAGGCGAGAGTCTCGCGGTACTTATCGGGCGCGAGAAAGAGAGAGAGCGATCATCTCGTTTGCGAAAGAGAGGGGGTCGAAAATCAGAAGTGGGGAGGTCCCCCAAGGGTGGGGGAATCTACCGCGGAAACCGTCAGTGCGGCACGTGCTGCCGTCGTAAGAGGACGCGTGTTCCTTCCGGCGTGAATTTCGAACGAGTGCATCCGAGTTTTCGGTCGGTTCCCGTTTTTCGTCCATCGTGAGCACGAATCAGGGATACATATCGCGATGGCGAGCTGACGGTCCATTATATTTGTGACGCTGTGAAAAAAGGGGAAAGGATATGGTTCAGGTGTGATATGGTGCGGTGGTGGAATGCGGAATCCTCTCGATGGCACAGTGATTCGCGCCTCGACGTCTCGGCCGCGTGACCTTTCCCGCCGTCTCGACTGACGGATTAATCCCGCTGGAGCCACTACTCCCGGTGAGTCTCTCTCGACGCCGCGGAAGCCGACTTTTTCTCCTCAAAATGCCAGTCACCCTTTTACGATCGATGCGCGGGAAGAAAAATAAAATTCATGAAAAATGTAAACAAAAGTGCAGGTGGTTGCGGGCGTGCTGTTTGTTTTTTTTTTTTTTTTTTAATGAAACGCTCGAATCATCCCTTATTAATGAACGTTATTAGGGACGATTAGTACCGGGATGTTGCGGTTTCCCCGCAATTTCCTGCGTTATCCGAACGATGATCTCTTCGTCCGCGGGGCTTTGTGTTCGTGATTGCTCTCGACGCAGATTCGTCTTTCGTGATTCGATCAATGTGCCCCTATCCCGCTGACAGGTAAAAATACAAAAGGGCTCTCGACTCCCACCGCTCTTTCTTTGTTTATGCAGCGTTACTCTGTGCCCGAGTGAAGGATGCTTTCTGGGCAATTTATTTTAAGATTGACATGTTATTACAAACGAAAGCGATACGAGCAAAAACCGAGCGAGCGTGCTGATAAAAATGTATTCGATTGAATTTAACAAACGGCCCCGGGATGTTTGTCCTGGTTTTTTTATATTTTGTATTCGAGTAAAAATTGGCGTGCTTTTTTTCGTTTTTGACGAGCTGGAATATCTTCGCTGACGCGTATCTCGAGTGATTGGTAAACCGGCGCGTTCACGTGGGAGTACACTTAAGGATATACCATCTTTTCGAAGAATTTCGAAGATTATACCGCTGGAAGAGTGACCTCCGAGAGTAAATTATGGCCCTACTTTGCGCGAAAATGTAAGAGGAGAAACAATTCGGAATCGAGTTTTGCGATTCCGAGCTTCTTATCGGAAAAAGAATTACAAGAGGGCGAAAATTAATGCAAGTTTCGACAATCTCGATCTATTTTCAGGATTCTTTATGCGCGCTTGTCGCGTCGCGTTTGGCACGAAATAAACCTTGACATCGCCGCGTGACAGATTGCCAGGCAATATTCGCCGCAGTATCCGCGACGTTCTTTCAGTGTAGTGAATCATAACTGTTATTATTTTTGTAGAGAATTACGTGCGATTGATGCAAGTCCGCGAATTCGAATAAACCTGTTTATTTTAACGAAATCATCGTCGCGACAACGGAAATCGTGCATTTATTTTCATCAACGCTGAGTGAATTATGATTGCGATTAAAATCACTTCTCGCGTGAATTAATCCGCGATGAGAAATGCGAATTTGAGTTTTCGCAATTTGACGAGCTCCCAAGGCTGTATTTACAGGGATTAGAAGCGTAATAGGGGATGTAAAGAAAAAGTATTGCAGGCGAATTTACGCGCGGAGAAATGTCAATATCATCCCCGTTCGTCAGCAGATCAAAGCTGGAGCAAACTCTCTTTGTGATCCTTTACAGAGCCGGTATTTAATTATGCGTGGGATCGATACCAGAGCCTTCGGGGCACGGCTGGAAATCAAAGGGGGCTTATTCCCGCATGCCAATTTTTCTCGAAAATGTTACCTGTACTTTTTGGGCTTGCTTTGCTGTTCAATCTGAAACATTTGGAAATGTCAGAAAGGAGTTGGGGGGTTTTTTATTGAAAAAAAGGTTACAGAAAATTAAAAGAACGTTGACGTCATTTTTCATACTTTTTTGCAGGCTTTTGTGGGTTTATGTAATTTTTTATAACTTTTATTGTATTTTGAGATCTGGATTTTTTGGTGACAATTTTTTCCATTTTGTATAATTTTGTAAATTTTATTTTATGGTGTTTGGGTTTTTGATGCCATTTTTCTAAGTATTGTATAAAATTGCATGTGAGATATTTGTAAGTTTAAATAACTTTTTATTCAATTACAAATCATTATCGCAATGTTTTTTAAAAATTATCTTGGAAATTATTAGATCATTGTTTTTTTCCAGATTTTCTATGTTTTACTGCCATTGAAAAATTACATTCAGTAACACTCTGAAATTGTTACAAAAAATGTTACATATTTTTATTCCAAGTCAGGAATTTTTCCATTCTAAAAACGTTAAAAAAATCCCAGCAAAGTACAAATTGCATAAGAACGTATGACGAATAACGAAAAAAATACAAAACGTTGCGAAGAAATAAAATGATCCCAAAAACCATAAAATTCCACAAACAAAACAAGAGTACACAGCAAAGACAAAAGTCTTCCGTTTAAAAAAATATATTTTCGTGAATGTTCGTATTTTTTAACCAGTAATATTTATGTTGCATAAAAAATTGTCTTGCAATTAATTCGATAAAATAAGATGTGTCGAAAATGTTAAAAAACCGAATTAAAAATTATCCACATAAGTTTCGTCATTTAACACAGCCTAATTTTCTATCAAATCAGAAAATTCAGTACATAAAAATCCGAGTGTTTCGCAAAATTCTATAAAAATTGTTTTAAAAAAACCCCGCGTTTTTCGTAGCAGCAGTTGAAAGCTTAAAAAAATAGCATTAAAATAGTCGCAACATACCTTAGCGTCAAGACCATAACTTCCATATTTGAAGCGAAAACCCACCTCCGCGATGTGGAAATACTTGATCCGCGAAGAAAAGTTCACAGTTCGCGATCGTGGCACGTGGATCCTCGCCGGCGATGAAAGAAAAGGCTGCACACATGCCCGCCGTCGTGATATAGACCCAGCAATAAAACGGCGAAGCATCGTCCCGCGACGAGATTATTGCTCGCACTAATCGCGAACTACCGCTTAAATACCCGAGTCATTTTTTCGCCCGGTGCTGCGAACATCCAACAACGCCAATTCGCACATTTCGTTCACCCGCAATTAACCGCTCGCGTTTCTTTTTCCATTAGATAACGATTTTACCTAATTAATTTACGGCTTCGTCGAATGATAAAAGTCAAACAAGTTTCCCTCCCCCTTTTCTCTTTGTACGAGTAACTCTGTTCCGCTTGATTTCCATTTCACGTCGATTGCATCGGCAGAAAATCTCATCCCATGCATTATCAACGAGTTCGTTCCTTGATGTTTCGCGTTCCCTTGCATTGGTAATCAATTTCCGGTTCGCCCTGAAATGGGATTCGGCACCTTTGCCGTTATTTTCGTGATTTTCCGGTCCCTCGAATGCATCATCTCCGAGCTATAAATGAGCGGATGAAAATTTGCGAAAAAGTCGTTTCGAGCGAGAGCATCTTTCCGTGCCAAACGACGGAGGAACGCGGAGATCAAACCGCAAATAGCTCGCATTAGCGCCGGGAGTTGCGAAGTGTATAATCGCGTATAATAATGATGCCGCGGAATACGAAACACATTTGCAGCCGATCAACAACGCGCGGCGCTTTCAAAGAGTCCGAGGGCTCCCCGTTTTGATCGTTCGCACAGAAAATCGTGTTTTTGATATCAATTAATAACGCGCGAGTAACACTAATGCATCCGCTAATAACCGCTGGCGGGGGAAATTTTTTCCCGCTACCCTCCCCCCCTTTTTACCCTTCCGGAAACATGGCTCGAGGGCATAGCGATCAAATGCCACGAGGATTACGCCGGCAAAGCGCGCCTGACAATTTTTAATTATCGATAACGAGAGCGAGCGATAACGCCGATGCGAATCAGTCCCACGCGTCTCCTTCTCTTTCTCTCTCCTTCTCTTTACCCACGTTTATCTGCCCGCTCCATGTGCGTGCGTTTTATGTCGACTCTTTCCGCGATGATAGATGCTTTTCATTTTACAACGCGAATTTTATCCATCGCTTGCTACACTCGTGGCTCGTAAAGAACTGCGCGCTTTTTCATCCATTACGGGGGTTTTTTATCGCTTAAAAAAAAAGTCTCGGGACGATTTGTTGTTCGATTCGCTGGGGCGGTAATTAGAGTTTGATTGGGTTGGACAAATCTTCGATTTTTTATTTTCGGGCTTTTCGAAAAAACGCTTTTACTCCGTTTTAGAGAATAATTTATTGGATTATGACGGATTTCGTACATTTTTCTATTTTTGAATTGCGGGAGTTGGGTTCTTTTGACATTTTGTATTAAATTTTTAGCAGAATATCAGTTTTTAATTCAGGATAATTTTCGTTCCTTTTATTAAATGAAACTCGTAGAATTAGACTGCAGCAGAATTATACTAATGATATAAAATTGATATAACATTATTTATTCATATAAAATTGCCATTACTCAAAAGCTACGATTACGGAGTTGAATTATTCTCGTATAGAAAGTCCCAGGAAGGAAAACAAATGTTTCGTTGACCGGAATTGATGGAAATTTTTCCGGGTGCAAATGAGAGCTGATGAAGTCATTAATTTCGAAGAGGAATTCGTGGTCTTTTTGCGAAGGGCGTCGCGACTCTTTCTTGCGCCCGAGTTTATCTCGCGGGTTCTCACGGTCGAGCCTTCGGCACTCGAGACATCGCATCGATCAAGTCATGACTGCCAAACTGTAAATTTCCCTGGGTCCATACCCGAGGCGAAATTTCGAAAAGCGCGCGTTTTCGAAGACGAAATCGCGCGCCTCTTAGTCGTCGCGTGAATTGATTGATGCGCGGTTTTATAGACCGGCCAAAGAGATAGCCGACGGTACACTCATTGAATAATTAACGCTGAGTTATGATCCTGTGCAGCTGACACGAGCGGTCATCCGGTCATTTTCTGCATCCACTTCACTTCTTCAACTCCTGTCAAGCTGCAATTACCACTGGAATAACTTGCCGTTTCTTCTTCGACGTATCGTTATCGCGTATCAATTTTTTTTCCAAGAAAACATCCTAAAAAGATGCGAAAGTTGATCATTCAAGACGCGGAAGATCATCGAAAATGACGGATGGAAATTTCATGGAGTCTTGGCGTCAACTAGATTTGATTATTAGCATTTGATTCGACAATTTGTAAGGCACTTCGTTTCGGGTCCCGGCGTGTCTCAATTGCGCCGGTTTCGTCGAGCCAAGTTTAAATTTGTTATCATCAATTCCAGCAGCGCCGAGCTGGCACGCTGCGCCGCGGGAACATAAATTTACCGGGAAATTAGCGCGACTCACTCGAAGAGCCGACGGTTACAGTCATAGGCATGATCTGTGCGTCATGACATTACGCATTGCCCGTAACAGTAAAAATAATTCGGAGATTAAATTACGCGATTCGGAAATTCCTGTCGCGATATATATCACTCCGCGATTATTTCGTTGCGGAATTGAAACGCTTGGGATAGTGCTCTGTTTTTTGCTTGTAACAAGTCTAATTTTCAGTGAAACATCGTTTGGGTCGTTGCGATGTTTGAAATCGTGTTTTAGCTGCAAAATATTGTGGGATCTACATTTTTTTTTTTTTCTATTTTTGTTTAATGTACAAAAATGGTGAATGAAGTATTCTTTTTCATGAATTTATTTTACGAATATAAAGCTTCTTATTTTTTATTATTTTCTACGTTTTTATCTGTCTTATCTAAACTGTTTTCTATTTCCTCATTTCGTTTCTCTTCTTTACTAATCTCAAATCATTTTTAACATCAACATATCATTTTCTATAAAATTAAAAAATGTTCGAAAACCAATTTACACTAATTGAGAAAGCGAAGATAAAATACCAGAATTTTTTTCTACGAGTTAGAGACAATTTTGTGGTCCAGAAATTTTGCATTTGTTGTAACAATTATTAGAAATTACATACTTCCAGAGTTTTCTTGGTGAATTTACAAAAGAAGCAATTAAATTAAGTGGAATGTTTTGACAGATTCGATCACGTAGGAAATTACGGAAGGACAATATGGTCCGTTACGAGTGATCAATGCGCGGTCGTACGGGTTTGCGTAATACGCAATTATTACCCACTGTTATCGGAGCGAGCACGCGAATAAGCTCACGTGCCTGCCAATGGAGAGCCCATAATAACGGCCCTTCGCAAAAAAAAATCCACGGCTAGTGCTGTTTCTCGTTTTTTCAATTTAGATGAAACGCGATTTGCGGGAAAACGCAGTTGCAACTTTACCGCATTTATTCGCGCTACATTGTTACTTATTTTCAACCATAGTTCATACCCGCGAAATAATTCATCCAGAACTTCAGGGACGCTTCGATTCTGTACAAGTTCTTCAAAACTTTCCAAAGAAAACAATAACAACGTCCTCGATTAATAAAAAAAGAAACCAAGACGCGCTTTCTTCGCGAAGAAAAAGAAATCGCTGTTTCGAGAAGATAAATTCCATCGTAATAATGAATGAAGATGCACGATTTTTGTCACTTGACGGTTTTATTACCTGACTTTTCCCCCGGTTATATATGATAGACTCTTGTAAGGCGCGTGTAAACCGATGAATCACGAGCGCAACGGAGAAACGAAGAGCAAGACTTTCTCGCGGCAAAAGTTTTCCGCGGGTTCGATGTACTTTTTTTTGCACGAATGTCAGCGCGGAAATTGAGTTACAATGTACGTCCGGATTATCGGCGTGAAATTGTAGGTAAGGAAATACAAGCGAAGACCATAAGAGGAGAATACAAACTACGTCCGACCCCGGAGGAAAGGGATCGCGATCGGCCATGAATAAATGATTATCAATCGGCCACAAACAGTCACGTACATCGCGCGCTTGGCGTTATTCGGCCTTATGCATTTCCCTTTTTTTCCCCGCTCGACAAACTGCATTTTACCCGCGGCTTTTCAAATATTCATCGCGATTGGGAAGAATTTCGCAAGTGTTTTCGCAGTTGTCGCGCTACGCGAAAAACACGTCATGATTTCCTTCTCTACGACGAAGACGCGTGATCGATTGGCCGCTTCGACGTTTGCTCCGTGACGGTGACTCAAATTGTCACGTTCATCGATTATTTCTGTCGCGACTGATTGATGCCGGCGCGATCGATCGCGATTATTATTATCGTCTTTTCTTTTTCCATCCAATCTAATCGAATTCCCAGTCGAAACTTTATCTCGATTTTGTGTTTGTACAAATGAAACTTATCGCATTGCAATAATGAAACGTTCGACCTTGTAATACATCGTGATATCGCGTGAATCATATCACTTGACTGATAAAAATATTCGTACATCGTAGAGAGAAATTTCGAAAGAAAAAAAAATGAAAACGCCGCGGCTTCCGCTCGAATCGTCGCGGCGGCTATAAAAAGATCTCCTGCGACTTACGTAACACGTGCTGCTGCGCGTATCGGCCGGCGTTGCATGAATGGAGCAGAAGGTTCGTGCGTACATCCGCTCTCTTCCCAGACCTACCCCAAAGATGCGAATACTACCGGCTCTAGTCCATGTCGCAACGCTAACGTTTCGCAACTGGTTTCCGCCGGTGATAGAATGGCCGCGATAATGCGTATGAATGGAACCGTCCAAGACCTCGAAACTCCCCGCGATGAATGGACTATTTCGTTTGGAAATCGCGCGCCACGCGATAAGAAAGGCCGGAGGAATCTGGAGCATTTTCCAAGCTTTATTGTGGGAGAACAAGGGATTTTATTTTCGGCGATTGACTCGAACATCGTCACACGCTTCTGGGGAGATTTTCGAGGGGGAATAAAGAGCGAGGATCTCGCATAAGAAGCTCAGGTGCAGGTGTCTACCGTGTCCGGCTTGAAGGATCAAGTTGCTCAACGTCTTCTCGAGTGCTCACGGGAATTCGACACCCTGAGTTTTCCTTTACTTTCTTCCCTTCCGTTGTACCACCTTTCGCGTTTCCTGTTCTTCAACGGCTATTAACTTTTGACATTTAAACGATGAAACGTTGCTCATGAGGAATTTTTTGCAATCGCTCTCGATAAAATCCGCGATGGGATCGGCTAAGTGTGACTCGGCAATAAAGCAACGCCCGCAGTGACGGGATATTACGATCGGAGTATCGATTTGTCGAAATCTTTCGTCATTGCGGTACACGCCCCGAACTTTCGAATATCATTGCCGTTACTTTTGTCTCTGCGAATTTGTTTTGGAATGTAGGAAAGCTATTTCGAAGGTTTTTTCGGTTTTGGAGTTGGAATATTGAAGCGCGGGTTTATCATCGCGTCGTCGCCGGGTACATTTTTTCAGTGATTCCCCGAAACCGCTGACGAACCGCATCCATTCTCAATGCTAGTTTCGGGTGGAGTAGATAGCGTTCGGCCGCAAATGAATTTGAAAACGTGGAAACGGGAAATCCTGGGAGAGTTAGAGATGAATTTTTTATTCGAAAAGTCGAAAAACTATGAGCGATTATGAAAAAATGCCATCGTTTTGGAAAAGCACGGAATCGTAGGAAGAACTACAAAAAATACTGCTCATTTATTGGATTTCCTTTTTGGTTATTTTGTGCATTTTATTGTTGTAATTTGTATAATTTTGTATTAACAAAATTACACGTATTAAAAATTATAGCATTTAAAATTCAAAAGTCGTTATTTCATTGTTGCTTATAAAATTATCTTGTAATTTAAAAGTACTGAGTTTTGCATGATTATCATCATTTTTATGTGACAAAGCCTGATTTTGTAGCATTCACAATTAGAAAAAATTACATTTCGGGCTGAAAAACTTTAAAAAAGTAACATTATTTCACATGGAAATTTAGTTAGCAAACCTAAAATTGTTACAAAAATCTAATTTTTGTCCTAGTCGAGGTTCTTTCTTACAATGAAGAAAATTGCTGATCTTGCCATTCAAAAAACGTTACAAAAAATCATAAAAACACTGCACAGGAACCCAAATCTTCCAAAAAACCACAAAGTTCTACCAATAACGACAAACAAATCGCCAAGAATACGAAGAAAAAAACTTTGTGTACGGTTTTTTGATACTTTCTTGTAGATTTGTATATTTGTTCGTAGTAGTTTTTATTATTTTGTCTAAAGTTCATCAAATATTTCTCAAATTACGTGATACTATCTATCTAAAAATTGTATAAAAATTGCACCTCCATTAGCTTGTCTACATTTCTTTTGTTATCCAAACATTTCAAAAATTTAATTCACTAAAACTGTATCTACGAAGCTAAAAAAAGTTAGCGTAATTCCATCTCCACTGCCCTTAAAGATCAATCCATTCATTAAGAATAATCGTACATATCGATTCGTGGAAAAGAAAAACAATCATAAAACGAGGGTATCAATGAATCATTTAAATCAAAAAATCATTGTCATCATATAACAAAACCCAGCTGTTTACATCCAGCTAAAAACGAAGGAGTTTAATTTCAAAATTAAGGTAGCAGTTCTAAAATTGTTACAAAAATGTTCCACGCGATAAAAACGCATTATCTTTAATGGTGTTTCGTGCAGGAGAATGTTGGAGTTTCGATAATGGCAACAATGACGAGTAGAATGTCAGGAGAAAGATGAAGAAGGGAAAGTCCGGGGAAAAAAGAAAGGCATACAGGCAGGCTAGTGGCTTGCTGAGGTGATTGATGGAACGTCAGTCATGCCTTAGCTATCAATCTCCGGGAACTCCAAGACCTGGTTCGTGTACTATGAACTATTTATTATTCCCAGCTTCCTCCCCCTTTTCCTGGACTCGCAAACCGAGTTCGCCGGGATCGGCTCGAGGCAAAGGATCGCGCGATGACACAGCAAGGATCCAGGTAGTGGTGCAGTTGTACCTGGTCACCGGCACAAAGCTGCCCCGGTATATTGGGCCCTGTCTGCTGCGTCACGAAACAAATGCACGTCCGGCCAATCATCGCCGACGATGACGTCCGCGACGACAATGACGAGGATGATGACTCTCTGCAGCTGTCAATTTCTTGCCGCGGACCCACTGCGTCGAGCTCATTCAACGCGAAGACCTTTCTTTGTTTCCCACCTCCCCAATAATAGTCCGAAATCATCCGAAAATTTTGAAAAAGGCAGTTGTAAAATATTTCTAAATCGACAGCTGTTTATAAATGGTCGATATCGCAGTCAATTTCTTAATTTTCTTCGACGTCTCATGGATTACACGCAACAAAATCAATTCCAAAAATTACTATTCCGGAACCGAAAACCCATCGCGTTTTATTATTCAGCGGAATATTTTTCCGTCCCGATCGCGGGAATGTCCGAAATGTTCTGGATAGTTGAAAAAGAGATGATTCCTCGTTACGTAGATCGCGATGTTGGAGTCGAGGAGGTCGGACTCCGTGTAAGAGGGCGAGTAATTCGTCCCCTTCGGCGTATGGTGAGTGGCTAGGACGGATCAATCGGAAGGCGGGTATAAGTTTCCGCCGTTGTGGTTCAGCGGTACCGAGGCTAGCTGTCGCGGTCAGTTTCAGATTGCGGCGGCGGTGCCAGTGACAGCTGCGCTCGAGGGCCGCGTATTGAACTCACGTCCAGTCACTCTCCTTTATACCTACTTACCTCACTCTATCTCTTTCCCCCCCCCTTTCGTCCCTCTTCCCTTAATAGGCTCCGTAACAATTCACCCAACAGGAAACGTCTCTGTTTTTTATAACAAGTCGAAACCCGTTACTTTTGTGCAAATAAATTCGATACTTGTTTTTTTTTTCATTCGAAGGAGAGTGAAGCTCGTGTACAATGTCGCGTTAGTTGCTTGAAATGAGATTTATTGTCCATCTTGAGTTCTTAAAGAGTCGAAAGTTTCGGTTTTCAACTGTCAAGACTCCGAGGCCTGAAAATTCAATTCTGGACGAATGCTGAAAAGTCTTCTTTACAGCCTCCACTTCGGCGCGTCATTCTTTTTATTTTTCGAGCCTTGAATTATTCCACGCGCTAAATAATTAACGCGGAATCCAGTCGCGACTCGTGTTTTTTACGACGCAAGAGTTCATATAAAAATTGAGCCTTGAATAATTGAAAGAATCAATTGTCTTATATCACTCGCACGTACGAAGGCGCCGATATTTCACAAGCGCGTTCTACTTGAGAACTAAGTTTCTCGGAAAACTTTACTTCCCTATGAATCATTGACAATTAAAGAAAGTTCTTATTTTTCGAGAGCGAAAAAGCCCGGGTTTGCATGCCGTGGGGTTGTTTGGAGCTCGGCTCAATTACCCGGGGCGAACCCTTCGTTCGGCGCGAAATGGCGAGTCGGGAGATTGCATAGGCATCGTCCAAGTCCGGATAACGACGCCGGAAAGAGCGCGGACGGAAGATCCGTCGGTTGTAACGCTCGCCGCGGGGAGAGGGAGGGATCGACGCTACGGGACGGCCGCCAAGGGACGTTTTAACGCAACGAGCGCCTTATCTTCGCTACACCTTCGCTCGTGGAACGCGCGCCGTCCTATCTATCGCTGCTAAATAAACTACTCGCCGGATGAGGCTGGAGCGAATGTAATTATCCGTATCCGGAACAACCCCGAAAGGAAAACTACCCTCTGTTCTGGCGCTTCTCTCTTTCTCTTACTCTTTTGCGCTCGTCGCTGTCTGCTAAATCGGGAAGAGATACGTCCGCGTTTTAACGTCGTTGTTTCGATGGCTTTTGGTCCTTCACGTTCTCTCGAGTATCTCGAGTTCTCGGGAAATTGGGCATTGTTTTGTAACATTTAATTCGCTTTTGGGAGGGTCGGGGAAAAGAGTTTCTCGAGGGAAAAGTAATTATGATTGGGTTTGGCGAATGTGGAAAATGTTTTTACGTTCTTTGCATGAAATTGAGTCGAATTATTTTGTAGTTTGGTTCTGGATTGAAAGATTAAGAATTGCCTGTTTACACAGTTCCGAAAGATGGAGCTGATTCGGATCTTGTTTGTACGCGATTCGATTAAGACTGTTTTCATGGAATCAGAAAAGCGAGTTCATTCCTTATGGGAATTGAATCTGTTGATAATATCACGTTGAGAAACTCGAAAAAAAGTTATGAAGGTTACAGACGTTCTTGTAATCTCGGTAATTCGATGTAATTTATTTTAGTTGATCGTAAGTTTGCAAATTTATACGAACGTGCTTCGAGTTTTGAAGTTTTTCAACAAAATCTTGATCAAACACACTGGAAAAAGTTCCAGAAAATAGTTTGGACGATATGGACAATTATTGCATCGTGAATGAATGTACGTTTACAAATGATTTTGTTGATATTCGATTGAAATTGGAAAGAAACTTGGAAACTACTGCGATAAAATTTGGTTCGAAAACTAATAAACTTTGAATTCGAATGAAATTTGAATTAAGTTGTAATAAAAAATGATTGACTTTTATTGATCAACTAATGAAAGCAGAGAAAATTAATGTAGTATGAAGGTTCGAATTAAATTGCAATAAAATACAATTGAGGTTTAATTAATTATCCACACCATAAAGCTATTATTTCAATCCGATTTGAATCTATTTATTGAAGTTTGCGTGACAACTTCTAAAAATTATAACAATCATAATCGGATTTTGTCGATCGATGTTGAATCGAATTATAATCAAGTTTCAACATAAATTGAAACGAAACCGTATTTCATGCGATCTTCAATCAAATTTCGGTTTATCGAACCATCAAGTTCTTCATAATTTATGTAATACTATTTCATTCATATAATTTTCAACAAAAATTCATCATCCAAATGAATAAAACGAAAAAAGCCATCGTTTCCGTAACAAAACGCCGACAAGCAAAAACAAGAGAACCCCATTAACCACTTTCCACGATACTTTCCCCAACGCCAAAACAAACGCGCGCCAAACGAGACAAATCACCGGCACGTGTAACTATTCGCATAGTTACATCAAACCAGATATTATTTACCACCCTCGCCGTTCACCTCAAAAAGATCAAAGCGAGAATGCACACAGAATTGTTGATTTATCAAAATGAGGGAGCCGGAGGGTCACAGAGCGCGATTTTGCACGGGACACGAGAATAGCACGGAGGCACAGGGAAGTCGTAGAGGCCGAGCGAGCGCGGGATCAAAGCAGGCGTCGCGACTTTTTCAAAAGGCCCTGTTTACACTCGAGGACGACGTCGCTCATCCGTCCGGGCCAGGCTCGTCGCGAACCTGACGATTTATAATCGCCGCTCTCTCGCGAGCTCTTTTCGTATCCGCTTTTATAAATGTCCCCGGGCAATAAAGACGCAGGATGGATTAGCATTCCGACGCGGCGGATCTATTCTGGTGATTTGAAACCGGGCACGCGCGTCCAATGAATCAATCGGGTGCCATCTTCCCGCCCCACCCCTCCCAAGTCGCAGCGTCTGTCTTCTCCTCGTCTTCGGCTATCTTTTCTCGCCGCTGTCGCGCTTCGTCTTCCTCCTTAATCCCCCTCTGCCCGACCCAAGCTCTTGGGCTCTCGAAATCTCCGGGCCATCCATCGGGACCGCTCATGAATTTCTCAAACTGACAGACTCCGGCGACGCCATTAGTTGGACGAGCCGTCGCGGATTGACTTGCGAAACTCGAGACTCTCTGACCTCGATCAGGAGCTCACGGATCAACGTCAACGGAGACGCGCGCTCTTCTATATCTTCGCCTCGGACCGCGAAATTTACACCAAATTTTCAGTTTATCTATCTTCGAGACTACTTTTTACGCTGTAATTACATGATGAGAAAAACGTTGTACACTGATCGTAAAATAAACGGTTTTGGCTTGGAAGTGGTTTTTAATCGACCCGGTATATCGAAGTAATCATGCAATAATCGATAAATCAGAATCGTAATCTTTGCCAATCCTGCTCTCGGAGAACATCGAAATGTGTCGCGAGTTATTTTTACGGTTCATTCCAGCGGGCATTAATAACTTGATCGTCTTCGTAATATACGACTACTGCCTTCGTAACTCATCGCGACTCTCTTTGAGAGAACGCGCGAATTGCGAAACCTGACGAGACCGAGAGAGCCTCGTTAATTGCTAATTCAAGCGTCCCGATAAAGATTTATTCCTCTCCCTTTAAACTCGACGTTTCCGAGCTTCGCGTGTAAAAAGGGGTTAGCAAAAAATCATGAAAGCGTGAAAGTCGAGTCATCGGAAAATGAGGAGAGTATCAAGTTTTTGTGTCCGGGACTCTTTTATTAGAGTCGCGAGTAAACTTCGACTGGCGCAATAACACGGCGTCTCTCTCTACTGAAACGTCGAGTGACAGGCACAGCATATCTTTCTCATCCTCTTCCCCTGTATCTCCCAGTGTTTTCAAGAAACCACGTACATGTCATAAATAGTGCCCCCCCTTCTGTCCCTTGCCCCCCGCCCGGCGTCATCTCTTTCTTCTCCCACCTTTCACTGCCGTTTTCCAATATTCCGAGCTGCACTGATTCCATCTGGGGCCCCTTGCAACTCTCCCCCGTTTCTCCTCCTTTTCTTCTCGAAAACCATCTTCTTCCTCTCCCTTCATCCCTCTCCCTCTCTGTCCTTCCATTCACGGCGTTATACCTCTTACATATCGATCCCAAGGAACACGGGCACATACGCGACAGGCGCCACATACAAGTGCGATGTACGTCATAAATATTTCGCGATACAAATATTGAGACGCCGCGCGAACGATCGCCGCATGGGTATGCAAAGTGTCCTGGAATTGGTGCGTAAGTCCGGGACTTTACGACGGTGCAAATGAAAAATACGGTCCGGGTGTTTTTGTTCCTTTTTTTTTGTTCCGAACGAAAGAAGATATTTTGTTTTTTCGACGCCGCTTTGACACGATTTCGAAATCCAAAGTACTAATTCACCGCGTAATGTATTATTCATCCGCTGGGAATTCATGATAATCACGAGAACAAATTCGTAAATCATCGGAGCCGGTTTCGAATCGATACCCGACGTCCCCCTCAATTAACCCGATGTAATTTCAACGGGTTTTTTTTATCCCGGCTTATCGATTTCACTTTTGTGCCCACTGATTGAAACATCAATCCCCCCGGAAACGCTTTTTTTTATTCGAATTAATTCGTCCTTTTCAGGATTTTTTTAACGGCCGCGTTGTTGTTTCGATTTCGTTGCGGAATTGGCGCCAAGCGCCTTTTACCGCGGAGCATGCGCGTCGTTTTCGTCGTCGGCGTGGGTTTGCTGAGCGACGACCTTTACCTAACCGACGCCCCCCCCGCCCCCCGCGCTCCGACCTTCCCCCCGTCGTCGCAGCCACCCCCGTGGCCAACCCTGACCTGATTTATGAGATTCTGGAAGCGTCTACCATGCCGACGCGCGTTTTCGAGGGGCTCGCCTTCCTTACCCCTCGTTCGCGTCTCGCAGACAGCTGGCTAGTGTTTCCACGAGTCGCATTTTCGCTTCCCTGTGTGCGCGCGTTCGCGCATACACACGAGGACAAGTGTAGCGCCCGCGGAACTTTGTTCATTTTCATCCCTTTGTGCCACGCGCCTTTGCTACCTCGCGCACGTTCGAGCACAATGAAGTACGTTGCTGCACGCATTTTCCGCGTTTTCCTTCGCTGATTTCAACGGGGAAACAGTCGTGAACGAGATTAAAAACAGAAGCAAAAAGGAGAATCTGGAGAGTCCAGGAATTGTTTTTATAATGAGATTATAAATTGATAATTTTTTATCGTGAGAATGCTGTGCGAAATCTTGGAAAAGGACGAACAAATATTGAAAAACTGAGCAATAGAAAGAAAATAGAAATTTTCCAAAGTTTTCCATTACTTTTTGAGATTCTTTGTTAGTCTTTTGGTATCGTAAGTTTGTCTCGCTTTGATTAAATTCTGTGATGCTATTTATTCAAACTTCATTTGTTCAATGTTTTAAAATGAAGTTTATAAGAAACACTGTGATCGCTGCAGCTTGCAAATCGAATTAGTAATAATAATAATATTGAACTACTGAAAAATTGTGTATCATTGTATATAACAAAGCCTGATTTCCTATATAAGAATCAAATTTAGGGCTTGAAAGCCTCGAAAAAATGCCAGAATGTGACCTAGAAATCAAATAAAGTTAGTGTCCTTTGATCTCGAGTCATAATTCAAAGGTGACGGAAAACTCGAGCGATCAGATATCGTTATTAACGCCGTGAGAAAAAGAGCACGCACGCACGCACGTTTTTTTCATCCTGGACAGAGTTTCCTCGCGTTCGTCGTTCCCTTTGGAAAAACCGTTCGCGGGGCACAAAAGGCCAAGTGATTTGTGTCGTTCGCCATTCTTTTGACCGCGCACTGCGGCAGGGCGCCTTCTCTCTCGCTCTATCTCCTTTTCCTTCCTCCTCAGTCCTCGTAGATATGGCCGGGTAATATACGAGCCCTGCATCTGTTCCCCGAGTGACGCAACGTCCCGCCATAGATCACACCCAGGCTTTTAGAGAGTGAAGGCTGTTAAGGAGAGTTGAAGCGAGAGGGAAGTAGCGCGGGGGTGAGAGGCGAGAGAGATAGACAGGGTGACGTACTGTTACTGTTAAACTCCGGTGCCGTCGCAACACGTACGGAGTCGTAGAGCCGTAGAGTGCGCCGGGCTCTTCTAACGTTCCAAGGGGCGTTAGGTGCCCGCACAGGAAGTGCTCTGGAAAAAAAATGCTCTTCGAGATAACTGTTTTCTTCGTATTGTTCGAGGGGGGAAGGAGAGTCGAAATCTTTACCGTGGACGAAAACCGATCGTAAATCTCGAGCGGCTTTTTTCGACGGCCTGAAATTACAGATTTTAACAGAGGAACGAAAGGCCGGTTGAATTCTCGACTGGGAAACGCTATCGCTCTTCGGGGATCGTCTCGCGGATTTTTCTTTTCGTTTCGCGCTGTACGCATTGTCTTCGAGGAAACGATCCGCGGGAAGAAAGGGATCGCAAGTCTTTGGAACATCGGGAAAGTCGGAAACTGGATGGCACGATTCTCAGAGTCTCATATGAGAAACGGCCGAGGCAGAACGAGCAGCAAATTTATTGCATCCAGTTGCATCGATATGGTCGGTGGGGAGAAGCGCGCGGTAGAGAGCGGAAACAGGACAGTGTTGTAAGGAACCGTCTGATGTAAACATTTTCAAACTCGCTTGAAAAAAATATTTTTTGTCCATCGAAAAAGAAACATGAAAAAAAAAACGTCCCTGGTATAAAAACTCGATTATAATTAGTCGAGAAAATACTAGAGTTATTTTATAAGAGCTAGAAACGTGGCAAGCATTTAGAAAGTGACTGTAATTTTTGGGGGTGAAATGTAGAAAAAACCAACCACCTTTTTTTCTTGAAAAAATGACATTTCTTTGTAAGGGATTTTTTGGAAATTGATAAGTCGAAAAGACGAGTAGTTCTCGGGAGGGTGAAATGTTTTATCGGGGCACCCTCATACCCATTATTCCCCTCGACTCCCCCAAAGCGGGTGACGCGGCGCGCGAATTAAAACGGCTCATAAATATCTGAAACAAAGGCGTCCGCTTTCGAGGGCGTACGTTTGAAAGATATACGGCCGGTTACGACGGCTCGTACTGGAACGGAGAACGTCGGGGGAGGGTGACAGTGGGCTTAGATGGAAAAATATATAAGTATATTTTATTAAGATCGCGATATATTTGTGCGTATCGCGTTAAGCGTTTCCCCCCCGACATGTTTACGTTCACTTTTACACCGCGAAAAAAACATTAAAAAGAAGCATATATCGCCGCGTTTAATGAACAAATTGGAAATTCTTCAGGACCTGTTTTACCCAACGAGTCGAGCAGAAAATTGCGCCGTTCCAGGGTCTAAAAAGAATACGATTATAATATGATACATTGCGCCTTGATAAAAAGTTATATAAGCCCATACATCGAAGTGGGAAACGAGTAATGAAATAAGGTTGATTAATGAGTCGAAAGAGTCTAATGGAAGTTGTTTTTTTTGCAGGTAAGTAGTGGTCTCCAATCGTTTGAAAAGCGACCAGCTGATCCCGCTGGTACCGGAGGGAGATATGCGCAGCAAGCAGCAGCCGAGGCCTTCTTTCCGCTGGCCGCAGCAACGCGGCGATAACATAACCGGTAAATACATAAATGACAAAATGTACGCGTATCACATTTGTGCCTGTCAGTACAGCTCGCAATCTCACCTGTTTCTTCGAAAACCGCACCCCGATTATGAATATGCATCCGATATGAGAAGCATGATTGTTAGATCTCCTACAATACTTACACTTCCTTTTTTCTATGTTTGACTGGTTCTTTTTATGGCCGTTAAGTGTTATTTATTGCTACAAGTTTCAACTGGGAGCGAAACGTGATAATGTCTTGTACGTTTCTATTTAGTTGTAATACCCAGGCAACAATAACTTTGGTTTTATTATCGATGTTGCGCGCCATATTTTATTCATATCGCCCGTATGAAATATGCATTTTTTATCTCTCTCTATCCTTCACCGCGAATGAGCTTGGGAACGATTTTTTATGCTCCGCGGTTCGAATTTCGTCCTCGGGAATGCGATGATTTTCTCGGCATCATTGGAAAAGCCCGGGGTGGGGGGGGGGGGGGAGGGGAATGTATTTGGCCGTTTTGCTGCGACTGCATTAAGATCTGCGTAACCATTAGCTTTTTTTAACTGGTTCGTGTCACTAGCTCAATACGTTTATTCTGTTGGCACTAAACTATAAAAAGAAGCTTCTGGTTCTTGCAATATCCTAATTTTTTGTACGTCTCCTTGTTCAAT
>JABFQM010000510.1:0-33966 GCA_022816865.1 Zelostemma sp. ZL-2020 | reverse complement strand
TGGACACGTACAAAAACGATTTAGAGGATGACGACGATGATATATTTGCCTCGGCGATACAGGTATATTGCATGCGCATCAATGTCAATATGTCTCCGCTGCCGCATCTCTCGCCAGTCACTTAATTATATTTCTCTCATTGCTCTCTTTGCTTTCGTTTTCCGATTAATTCTATACTCATACTTGTTCGCATGCAATTCGAGGCTTGCAATAGCATTTTCTTGGCGAAAAAAAAAGACAAAGATATTCCAGTTGGGGCTTTTATATAGTTAAAATGGAAAGGATGTATAATAATAATAATTATTACGAGTTGTTTAATTGATGTAGGCGTTTAGAACGCGATTGATTATGTGTCTCCGATTCTCATGCTCCCTGCTTCAATCATATTTATCTCGAGATTCGAGATAATTTTAAATTCGTATCTACGCCGATAAAAAATATCTTTTCCCATTTCTTACAAAATGTCCCGTGAATCATGCGTGAATTACTTGGGAACGTCAATATTGTAAAGCTTTCAAATCACGCGAGTTGGATATTTTTAAAATTACGATCCCGTATTCGTGGCTATCGAATTGAAGCTTGAATTGCGCAACCAGCGAGCTCTTTAATCAGTAATTAGCTACGATAATACTCGCTAATTAATTTTGACAAGGACAGATAAAGACGATTTGACAATTTGACAAAGCAATATTTTCAACAGGATCCGAGCAAATTCAACAACGCCTCTTCGTTCAACGGAGGAGGGTCCGCTTTGCCGGCGGAGCTACCAAAATTATCGTTGCGTGACACCGCCGACGATAATTCCTTATCTAGCGTATCTAGTCCAGCTCCGGGTCCTTTGGGCTCGACGGATGACATCGGCGATTTACAAGAAGTCCCCATAAACGATTCCTCCTCCGATATCGTGCCGCTCGACACGCAGCAGTCCGAAATGTTTGAACAAGTATTGAGCTTTTGTATCGGCTAATTGGATAATTATTGCGAGCATCGAGTACAAATGAAATAATGGGTTTGTTTGCGAATTAGGTGCCAACGGAGTCGTCGGATACGTTCTTGAAAGTAACCGTTACTTCTCCTCAAAAGGTTGGAGAAGGAATGGGTAGTTACGTCGCGTATAGAGTAGAAACCAAAACCAATATGCCTATATTCAGGAAAAGGACGTTCAGCGTGGTGAGACGTTTCAGTGACTTCCTCGGCTTACATGACAAACTAACGGAAAAGTATCTGAGAAACGGCAGAATCATTCCTCCGGCCCCGGAAAAAAGTGTCATTGGTGCGAAATTACGTTTATTGCAAAGCGTACGATAATAATTACATGATGCAATGATTTCTTAGGCACGACGAAGATAAAAATATCCGGGGATAAGAATCAGGAGCAAAACTCGAGCTCCTCCGAGTTTCTGGAGCGGCGTAGGGCTGCTCTGGAACGTTACCTCAACAGAACTGCCTCTCATCCTGTTCTCAGCGCGGATCCCGATTTTAGAGAATTTTTAGAAGCTGGTAATTTTTCTTGTTCCACCGTAAATGACATTTTCTCGAGTAATGAAAGTGCGTTTTTATTTCTCGATAGATATGGAATTGCCAAGAGCCACGAACACGTCTGCCCTCAGCGGAGCTGGAGTTATGAGATTGTTCAATAAAGTTGGCGAAACGGTCAACAAAATCACGTATAAAATGGATGAGAATGACTCGGTAAGTTCGAGAGGCGATGCGTAGCGCGACTTTTCGACTGAAAACATGAAAAAACATGAAATTTGTCAATGAAGAAATGAGCTGAAAATCAATAGCTGCGTAAATGTGAAAATTCGACAAGTGTATTGTACCTGATTTAGAAAAATTTTTAACAATTTTTTGCTGTCACAAGGGAGGTAAGGTATGTTCGTTTTCTTTTATCAGCATTGCCCAATGCAACGACATAATTAAAAAGTACAAGCGCAGATTTGTCCGTATTTAAAAGTTGAAAGCTCGAATGAAAGAAGAGCGCACTCATGTAAATATCTCAATGTACGCAGTGGTTCGAGGAAATAACATCGAAAATAGATTCTCTGGACGCGCAGTTGCGAGGCTTGCACTCGGCCATGGAGACGCTGACTAGTCAGAGGAGGGAACTGGCGAGTTGCACGGGAGCTACGGCAAAGTCGGTCGCCGTGCTCGGGCATGGGGAACCTTGCGCGTCTCTCGGCAGGGCTCTGGCCCAATTGTCGGAAACTCTGGAAAAAATCGAGGCCGTCAGGCGAGAACAAAGCAACAGCGACTTGTATCAGCTGGGGGAAATGCTGCGCGATTACGTCGCTCTTATCGGGGCAATAAAGGCAAAGCTACCCCCCGAAACCCCCCGACTATACTATGAAATAATATAATTAATCCGTGTCTTCTTCTTCTTCTTCTTCTTTCGTCCGCTTTAGGATGTGTTGCACGAGCGCGTAAAAGTATTCCAAAACTGCCAGCATGCGCAAATGATGTTGAATAAAAAGCGGGAACAGAAGGCTCGTTTGGAACAGTCCGGGCGCAACGACAAGACGAATCAGTCGATGACCGAGGTGGTCGAGTGGGAGGCCAAGGTGGAGAGAGGCCAGGAAGAATTCGAGAATATTTCGAAAATGATTAAGCAGGAGATCGAGCGATTCGAGATGACAAGGGTGAAAGATTTTAAGAAACAGTTGATCGATTATCTGGAAGAGATGCTGCGGCATCAGAATCAGCTCATTCAACATTGGGAGAGCTTCTTGCCCGAGGCCAACGCGGTCTCTTGAACATTCCACATTTTTACGAGAGATATTTTTTTAATGATAAATTTAGATTTTAAAACTCTCCCGTACGAACGATGGTGCATTTTGAAACAAGGACGTTGGATCATTTTCCCAATGAGCATTTCCATCCAACACTTGTTCTACACTTTTATACACGCCGTTCATTATCCGTAAGAACATTGTCAGTTTCTTCCGCCGTTTCAATAAGCCATCTTAGCTATCTTGACTCAATTTTGTACAAGGTGCTCCAAAGTAACCGACCATTTTTCAATACCTGTACATACGAAAATTCACATTCATTCGCTATCATGTTTCGAACAATAATTGGCTTTCGTTTCGTCCCATACACGCTAGAATTTATTATTCTGTACTTACTTCAATTTCAACGAATATTTCGGACAACATGATTTTCATACTGTTTTTTCTCCGATTTCTATAATACTAATGGGAATCTATATCCTTGAACGCATTTTTAAATGTTTTGCAATACTTTGTATGTATAATAGTCTAAGAACTTTAAGCCATAATGCTGAATATTGCTGAAAGTGTATACATTATGATGACGATGATGATGATGATTATTATTATTATTATTATTATGGATAATAATATTATGTTACTATTATTATATGTACCTTCTATTAGAAAATTTTATTCGACAATAAAATTGAATCAAGTTGAAATTTTACGAGTATTTTACAAACACAATCCATCCAACATTTTTAACTCGCATAATGTATTTTATTCGTTTCAACTTAAATCTAATAACAAAATATTGTAAATTCACAAGTAATACAGTTTACATGTGCAGAGAAAAATCGGTGTTAGTTGCAAGCATGATACGATACTACAATAACGAATCGTTTACCCCCTTTAAATTGATGATTGAAAATTGAATTAATCCAAGCAACCCAAAGTCTCTTATCAGTTCTGTTGTTACTTGTTGGTCATTTAGTTGGTATACGTCCGTGAATTTCCGATTTCAATGAAATTGTCCAAGTATAACAGTCATTATTTACAAGAACAACTCGATTGGAACTTGTAGCAAGTTGAGTTGTTATAATAAATAACATTCGTTTTTTACTTTTGTACATAATTATCTCGAGTAAAGCAATCCTTTACCCGCATTAAATAATATGCATTAAATAATATGATATCATAGCGGTCTAGTGCTATTGTTCAAAAATTACAACTAAAAAAGGAATAATATACGATAAGCATTCCACTGAACTTATTGCTCGTTGTAACATCACTTTTTCCATGATCCGGAAAAATGATCATCCCTATAGGTAAGATTCGTATGAAAGTGAAGTTTATACAGAGAAAACGATAAAAAAACACAATTCTCTTATCGACTTGAAATAAAAAAATTATCGATTCACGCATCTATCGTGTACTCGAATACAAGCTCGCATCAGTAATAAATTAATCTATTTAATCTGATTGTTTTAGAAATTTTAGAAACCGTTTGCGTTGACCCCGAGTCGCGTACATCGAGTCTTTTTTATGATAAATAGAATGAATTTGGGATATCACTCGAAAGCGCTTTTACTGTAAAATAATGGCCTGATTTGATTTAGGTATGTAATTGTAAGATTAGTTGTTGTCTTCATCAGCATTGAGCAATAATAATGTATTCGACAGGATGAGTGCAGCAGCAGCAGCAGCAGCAGATCTGTCAACAGGAAGAATGGCTGGGCGCGGATGATGTATCGATTGTCGAAGTGGATGACGAACTGCTTTCCGCGTTTAGTCGACGTTTCGAGAATATGAACTGTTCCATTAATTCATGGTGGGCTTCTAATCTTTCGATGCAGTGGAGACAAGCAGTCTTCGGTAGCTGATCATTCGCATGTACCTGCAAACAAATTGCGTTACGAAATCTCTCTCTCTCTCTCTCTCTCGTTTATTCGAAATCGAAAAAAGTCGCTTCGACTTTTCATTCAGTTGAAATAATTAACATTTTAACAATTGTGAATTTCGTATTTTCAATTTTTAACTCGTGCGTCGATCTAAAATAACAACAACGCGATTCTATAAAGGCGTGCGCATGTATGCAATTTATTTTTCGCGAATACATGCATACATACATTTTGGAATAAGAGTGTTCACTTACGGTTATAGGGAGATAAGCATTAATTTTCTCTGCCAGTTTCATCCTTTCACCTTCTTCGCCGTAAATGTGGATCACGAAACGATTCATTTTACTACAAAGTCTGCAAATGAAACCCGTGATCACAGCTTTATCCGTACTGCCCATTTTTGCTTCGTTTACTCGATTATATTGCACGTGTTTCCCTCGAAATTCGCATTCGAGCTGAAATATACGTAGCGCGGGCTTTAATTTACGAGACGAGAATACTCGAGAATGCTATTTTGACATTTAGGCTGCATACGGTTTTGTTTACGACGGTTTACGAGAAACTTTTCAGTGCTTTGCAGATGTTTGCAGAGAGACAAGAGTGTGTGTTGCTGCTGCGGGGCTGCTGGGGGCTGCGGGGAATGAATGCCATGGAACACACAAAACTAATAGGACTTAATAGCGGATCAGCTGAGCGAACGCCGCCGCAATTTGACAGTTCTCGAAGAATATTAGTTGATCCGCGAGTCACCCCAGTCACCCGTGGCGCTAGCTGCCACCCCACGACCACTACTATCTCTCGCCGCATTCTTCAACATTTTTTTTTTTTTCAATCTTCTTCGCTTATTTCACGAAAAACGGCAAACATATTTTCCATCAATTTTTTTATTACTATACTTGTAGTAGTCAGACATGTTTCTCGCAAAAGAAAAATTTACACGAGTAGTACAGATTTTGCAGTCGTTCCGATTGCGACTCTTGGAATCCTTATTGTACTCGCAATAATTCTTATTATCGCCAAATAACAAAATATGCGCTCATTCCGTTGGCATGAATTCCGGGCATTGATATATTATGAGTAATAGGTATAGTTGTAAAAGAAATATGCGAATGCGATAGAAATGCAAGTTTGTTTAAAAATGAAATAAAGTTGGAAAAATAATTCTCTTGGATGCGACGACGAGGTACATAAAGTTTAAATTTTATTGTACATAAAGTTTCATACACCATTGTAATGAAGTATCAGTATGATTGTACAATGTCTCTTACATATTCACTTCATGTCCAACACTGGCTCGATGGTTTCTCCTCCGCGAATTTGACCCCAGCCTATTAAACGCCAATGTTTCTCGACGCGACGCGACAAAGCAATTTTCTCGTTGATCTCCGTGCAGACAGGATTTGTCAGGCTTATCTTGGCGAGATCAGCTTTCGTCGCCATCACGCGTCCTCCGGTACTCAAAGATCCGATGTTCACCAGCAATACTTCGTTTTTCGAGAGTTTCGGTACCTGCGAAAAAGAGTAACTCGAACGTTAGTCGAGCGTTTGAAAAAAGAAGATGAGAAAAAAGCGTCATACCTTGGCGCCTTTCTTGTCACCCTCGGTTCTCACGCCAAGCAATCTCTTCAACAGGTAGTACGATATCTCGAGTTCGATGAATATTTTGGGGAGGGCTCCGACTGCTCCCAAAATTTGCCCTACCAAACGATCGGCGCGGCATAGAGTTGGCTCAATTTTCGTTCCGACACCTGCGCAGAGAGACGACGCGTAAAACATTTGCACCATTTGGCACACGAGCGATGATAAATAAAACGAATCAATCACCGATCAAGCCCCCGGGAACGGCAAATTGCAGTTCATTCTGCTCGGCGAAGAGGGACACGATCCTCGAGAATATGGGCCGGCACGTTAATTTGCCTTCGCCGTCCTTTGACACTAATCCAGGACGAACTTCGATCTCCATTCCAATCTAGAGAGAACATGTAATTTGGTAAGAGAAACTATAGTGTCAAACTCGATCGAGGAATAAAATTGCATCGAACCTTTAAGACTCCTTTCAAAATACTGCCGCCGGCAACGCCACCTTTCAGATCGTCAACTTCGCATCCTGGCTTGTTGACGTCGAAGGAGCGAATAACGATGAGACGAGGCTCCGATGTAAAATCACGAATCGGCACCGGTATCTTTTTCGTGATGTATTCGCAGAGAACTTCGATGTTGTATTTCAACTGAGCGGAAATGGGAATGACCGGCGCTCCTTCGGCCACGGTGCCTGGACACAATAAAAAAGATGATATTCGATTGCCAACGTAATAATACACGGCTCGCGAGATGTTTCTACCTTGAACGAACTTTAAGATCTGATCGTACTGTTCCTTTGCTTGACCCTCCTTGACCAAATCAATCTTGTTCTGAAGAATGACGATGTGCTTCAGCTTCATGATCTCAATAGCCGCCAAATGTTCCGATGTTTGTGGTTGAGGGCACGATTCATTTCCAGCTGAGAAGAGAAAATAAAAATTAGGAATCAAGCCTAACCGCGATGAGCTTCTTGAGAATACCAATGAGAAGAAGCGCGGCGTCCATGACCGCGGCTCCGTTGAGCATGGTGGCCATGAGAATGTCGTGACCAGGGCAATCGACGAACGAGACGTGGCGAACGAGCTGCATTCTTCCGGAACACGCCGGGCGTCCGCAAGGGAACGAGTCGTCCTTGCTTGAGCCGCCGGAAATGTAGCATCCCGGTCTCGGGCATTTTTCGTTCTCGCATTTGTAAATTTTGGCATTCGCGTAGCCTGAAAAGGAATATCGATTTCGCCATCATATTCGCTCCGATGCTTCGGAACGCTAAATAAATCAATATGACATGGAACTGCATGTATTTGAAATGTATTTATGAAGCATAAATATAAGGTAGGAGGCAGGAGGGGCTACGCACACTAGACGCGACAAAAAATAGGGTAGGAATGAAGAAAAATATTTCGAGTCGATGATTTCATTAATTTTTTAAGCAAAATGTTGTTGTTTTTTTTTTATTAAAATTTGAATGCAATATCTTTTCGTATAAATAAAACACAAGGGTCAAAAAGAATTTAAAACAAATACTGCCTGCACGCTTTCGTGCCGCATTTACATCTAGTATTATTAATAACAGTTTCTCCCGTATTCGGATCACTTTCCGAGATTTGTAATCTTTGTCGGGTTTTTTTTCGAGAAACGTCACCACCGGCAGCGGACTGCTGGTTATCAACGGCCTTTTGGCGCATGTAATCGAACGTTATCTCTTCATTCGTGGCGATGTTTCTCGTAGCGAAGAGGCCTAAATTCGGTAAATTCGGATCCAAGCAGTTGATCCAAACGCCGTAAACGGCGAGATTGGGGTCGCAGGAGTGATTGATGAAATGCGAAATGTTGCCGTGAACAGCGGCGTCGACCGTGTAAGGACATTGGCCCTCGATCTCGTTGTAGTCGAGGTCAAACAGGTACGTTCTGCCAGCAGCGTCGTATCGTTTGCCACGTTCCTCGGCTTCTTCGCTCGTTATCACTTCGCCGACGTATTGGGTGACGAAGGAACCTTTCTTAATGTTGCGCAAAGTTTTGACGCCCCAGCCGGTGCCATTGGACGTGCGAAAGACGCAAAGTTTCACGCGGGCGCCCCTTTGCATGACGCGATTCCGACAGTTGTCCGGGCATTTGCAGCGCTTGTTGCACTCGTAAATCGGGGTCCCGGGAGGAACTCTTACTTTCCCTCTCGACGTGTAGGGCACGCGGCGACCTCCCATGCCCTGGTCGAAACAGCAGGTCTCGCCGTCACTCGGATCCAAACAGTTGTTGCACTCGCAGCCAATCGGCGGTTCATCCGGGATAACGACCCCGGGACCGGGTAAATAGTCGTCTATGTAGAGGAAATCGGACGGCGGATATTCCAAATCGATCAAGTTCTCGACGCGGAGCATCGGACGTCCTTTACTTATGCCATTCATCTCCTTCTCCCAATCGCTCAACGAAACCAGCTGCTTTCGACGAGCCCTCAGCAAAAGTGTGCTCAACATCGTCTCCTTTATTCCCATTTCCAAAGCCTTCGACCGATCTTCCTCTTTCTTCCGGAAATACTTGCCAATTCGCTTATCAATTTCCTTAATGTCAACTTGGAACGACTCTATCGACTCGCCCCTTTCCATCAGCTTTTTCATGTGACACGCCAACTCTTTTTTACGCGGAAAAAATTTCAACTCGGATTGAAATTTATCCATCGACTCGGAATTTTTACTTTCAAAATTTTTCACTAGATCGAGGCAATTTTCCAGGTGTTCTATCGGCTCCCACGTCGTTTCATCTTCCGCCCATCCTTTCCATTTTATTAAATATTTCACCTCGTCTTGCTCCACTTTCTTTTCCATGATTTTTTCAACTTCGTAAACGACTTCTTCGCCCGGTAAACTTATTCGCCCTATTCCCATCAAATGTCCATTCGCGTTCGACGAGTTTTGAGATATCCTTTTTTCTTTTACCCATCTCCTTTTGCCGATATCCTCGAGCTTGACTCGAAGTTCTTTTGCCAGGTGCTCTTTTTCTACAACTCTGGATGCTTCTTTGTCCTTGTCTACGACGTCGGAAAAGTCATTCGTAGGTGTTGGCGTTGGTGGCAATAGCGATGACGGTGGCGGCGGCGGCGGCGGCGGCGGCGGCGGCGGCGGCAGCGGCGACGACAATGCATCGTCAGAGTTGTCATTAGGGCACTTGGTCCTTTGCCCATTCATTTTACGCTCAATCTTTTGCAACTTATTATTCGACGGGGAAAATCCGACAGACGCGGGCCTTTTTCGAAGAGAAAGCATTTTGCTGCTATCATCCAGAACTCGTTCCTTATCGCCACCTCTATTCCCCACCGAGTGTTTCTCTGTAATGTCAAATATGGAAACGGCGTCATTTATTTTATTCGTTTCGTTTTTTACTTTTACACAAGATGCTTAAATACTGCCTTTTTGCAGGTGATTTCAATTGGGAGTAGTGAAAATTGTCATTTTATTCGACGTACAGTGCTAGAGCTTTTTGTACGATTAGCCAAATATTTCAATACATTGGCAATTTTACGAATTTTAAAAACTAGACATTTCCAAGTCACGAATGCGCGTGTTCACAGGGGTGCCGAAAAATTTGACATTACAGTTTTACAAACACTTGGGCTTTAGCTTAGTCAGCGACGAAAAAGGAAGCGCAACGACATTCTTTACCGACGACGTCAGAATCGTCTATTAATCAAGTAAAGAGTTTCACATGCAATTTCTTTCATTATTCGAGTGTACAACTCGTGGCTCTACGCTTACGCCGAATAATATTCATGTTATTTTTCAACCTAAGAATTGTCGACTTAAAGATTAGCAAACAAACAAAGCACCGATACCATGATGTTTCATGCATTTTAAAAAGGGGCAATTTCCAATGTTTACATAAAAATAAAAAACAATTTCAATACAAATTATTGAAAAGAACGTTTTTACTAGTTTTCTGCATCAACATCTCAGTCTTGGTGCAAATCAAAGTATACGACGCGACGAGCTTACCCAGTTTTATGGTAATATTTCTTTCGAGTTCATTCTTGAAGCGTACAGTCTGCACACCCGATACCGCTTTTACGATCGTAGACTTCCCGTGGGCTACATGTCCTATAGTACCTGTGAATTAATAGTTGTTAAATTTTTCGTCCCACAAATAACACATTTTCTTTATTATAAAAACTTGCAATGCGATTCAATACGCACGAGCAATTTCAGATGAAAATTAAGAAAAACATGTAAGGTCTTTTTTTCCTTACCGATGTTAATTGTTGCCTGACGACTAATGACTTCGGGAGATAGAGCTGTTAGTTTATCCACGTCCTGTAACGCAATACATAGTTTTAGTTACAAATCAACATTTTAAAAAAAAAGTCCATTTACCAATTTAACGAGACCATATATTCGCCGAGCTAGGCGACAATATCTTTATAATAATATGAAATCAAAAATTTCATGCTCATACCGAGTAATTAATGAAATATACTGAAATAACAAAAATGACAAATGGATAGAAAAGGATGAAACGAAACAATTCGAAAATGACAATTTCTAATAGATGAAATGCATTGACCAAAAGTCATAATTTTTTACTCATTCTTTTTGATGCATCATTTGTTGTTTCTACATACTTCATTAATTGTCAATTACCCGATTGCGTAATTCAAACTTGCCATAACTAAATGTGATCGTGTAGCTATGGTTATGGCTTGAAAAAATGACAAAAAAATAGTATTTTTTCAGGGAAGGAGGAGGGGGGGAGAATGACTACTTTCCCTGCACGGCCCTGTATGGATTGAGAATTATGTACTACACGCTATACGTAGGTATTTCCGGTGAAGAAAAATTTGGTGCTTTATTTATCAACACATTAATCGAAAAATAGTCTTGCATATTCGAATATGTATAAGTTTTAAAAGGCTGAGAATCCAGCTTTTTCAATATATGAGACAAAACGGTTATGGCAGAATGAGACGCGATTTTTGGCGCGTAAATCTGCCAGCGATGCATAACCCTCTCGCGACCCACGACACACGAAAAAATTCATGAAAAACACAAGTCCCGAGAATGAAAATCGTATCATTTTGTTTTAATCGATCGAATATTTGTATTAAAATGTAGAGGAATCTCGTTTACAGGGCTAAAAACAAGGCGAGAAAAATAAGAAAGGACCTCTTACCTCGGGTCTTATTTTCATTCAACAAAAAGTTTGAAGCAGAGTTGCTGCATCAAAATCAAAGTCGAAAATATTAAGGCCAATATGAACTTACCAGTTTCGAAAGATCTTGCTTGTAAAGGTTCGGTTGACCGGTAGTCACTCCCGAGCCGTCTTCGCTGCCCATATTTTACGTGTATGCCTGTTTGCAGGTTGTCCTTATCCAAATTATAATGACTTATTTCAGCGGGTCTTTCACGTCGAATTTTCTTTAAATTACTGTATATACATTAACGTTATTTGACCCAAAATCATTCGCGATTGCAAGCAACTGCACGATGGAAAATAAAATGGTGCCTCGTGCTTCCGATTGATACTTGCTTGGGGGGGGGGCTTGCAATTCAAACAGGAAATACGTGTATACACCGCACGGTTTATACCAAAAGTAGATTAACAGCGCGTTAGGTTAGGTTAGCTTCGAGAGGGTGCGCTGCGAACTGCAAACCGCGCAATGGTTGACATTTGAAATTTCGTAATTTTAATTCGGGGATACGGAAATATATCGCAGTAATTTATTAACAACATTATTAAGATGACAAACTTTCGTTACCTAAATTCAATTTAGCTTCATACATTTTCCCCTCCTTAAAGCCACCTAGATTAACGCTTTAAATAAAAACATTTCTTTTTTCTATATTCATTAAATATTGCAAGTACGCTACGTATTTTTGTTTCTTTCTCTAATGATTTGGTAAACAAAGATGATGTGACCGAAAAAATAAAAAATAAATTCATTGACGTTTGTACTTATTCTCCGAATGCATTGATAATATATTTTCATCTCTTTCTGCCGCTTTGAGGTGAAAAGAGAAGTGTAACTGTAGTTTTCGGGACACTCGAACTCGAGTGGTCCATTGCGATTGGTCGGCGTAAAATGAAAACACGCTCGAGAAAGATGTAATATAATGAAAAAAACCTGATAAGGCTAACCATATATGGTTCAAATAATAGTTAAAGAATGGTCCATATATGAAAAAGAAAAACCATACAAGATTTTTCTTCTATAGTTTTCATGAATCATATATAATACCTATATGGGGGGGGGGGGGGGGGGCCGTTTTACTAGGGGAGTGCATTTGTGTACACACAGGCGGTTCACATGCACTCGCGCACATGCAATAGTAACCAAATGCATCGGCGGCAGCGGTGGCGGCGGCGCTTCCTTTCATTGTATTCCTTGTTTTTTCGCGTTTTTTCGTTCGCGTCGTGATTCCGACAATTCGAGGCTGTGCCGTGAATAACAATCGTCGCATTGTTCTCCGCGAATATGTGGTTGTTTAGCGAACATTCTTATAGTGAGAGCTAAGAACGGAGAATCGCTGGGGAGGAGGACGACGACGACGACGACGACGACGACGACGACGGCGGCGGTGGCGGTGGCGGCGACGGCGACGACGACGACGACAATTTTACACGTCCGAATAATCATCGTAAGTTCGAGCTATCTCGCGGTGCATGCAATTCTCGTTAATCTCGGGCGAAAAAGAGTACTTGAACACTGTCGGTTATTCGATGAAAGGTGATTAAAAAAATGATGATTATTGCAGGGGATAGCTAAAGAATGTCGAGGAGAGCGACGTTTTGCTGGTTATACCAGATCCTGATTGGCTTGATCGGTGGTGTTGCGGGGCTCTACGAGCAAGATCCTCTGGCGCACCACGGCCAATGCGAGCCCATCAGCATAAGCCTCTGCATGAACATACCCTACAAGCAAACGATCATGCCAAACTTGATGAGCCATCAAAAGCAGGAGGACGCGGGCCAGGAAGTGCACCAGTACGCGCCCTTGATGAAACTCGGCTGCAGTCCCGATCTCCGATTCTTCCTTTGTTCCATGTATGCCCCGGTTTGCACGATTCTCGAGAAGGCCATTCCGCCCTGTAGAGCTCTCTGCGAAAGTGCCAGGTCTGGCTGCGAGAGGCTCATGAATGATTTCGGCTTTCAATGGCCCGAAGCCTTGGACTGCTCGAAACTGCCGAAAAACGGTGGCGCCGAATTGTGCGTCGGCACGAATGAAACGACTCCCTCGGAAGCACCGAGTCGCGCCGAGCCACCTCCGAGAATGCCCATCGCGGAATTTCAACCGCCTTTCGGCAATGGTTTCATGTTCGGGGCACGAGACATCGGCTTCGTTTGTCCCGTCCAGTTCAAGGTGCCGCACAGCCTGGGATATTCGTTGAAAGTCGGGGACAAGGTGGAGCCGAACTGCGGGGCCCCTTGCGACGGCATGTTCTTCACCGAGAGGGAGCGCAGATTTTCCAGGGTTTGGATCGGGACCTGGGCATCCATATGCGCCATTTCCTGTTTCTTCACCTTCTTGACATTTTTAATCGACACGGATAGATTTCGGTAATGAAAAAAATGCCTCGAGAAATCGTACGCGAAAGAATAAACGCTAATGATGGTCGTTTTTTCCCACAGATATCCGGAGAGACCGATAATATTTTTGTCCGTTTGCTACATGATGGTGGCGCTCGTGTACGTCGTTGGCTGGGCCGCGGGCAATTCCATAGCCTGCAGAGAACCCTTTCCACCACCTTTGGACATGAGAATTCAAATGTCCTCGACGATAACCCAGGGCACGACGCACGAACTCTGCACCATTCTTTTCATGTTTTTGTACTTTTTTGGCATGGCTTCCAGCGTATGGTGGGTCATCCTGACTCTCACTTGGTTCTTAGCAGCCGGGCTAAAATGGGGACACGAGGCAATCGAAGCGCACTCGCAATATTTTCATTTGGCCGCATGGGCTGCGCCAGCTCTCAAGACGGTCGCCATACTTGCCATGGGAAAAGTTGAAGGTACGTACGACGACGACGACGACGACGACGACGACGAGTCGCGTTATATTATGTATATCATAATAATGAAACGCAAATGTTTCAGGTGATATACTTTCCGGCGTGTGTTACGTTGGTCTCTGGAACGCCGAAGCGCTTCGTGGCTTCGTTTTGGCGCCGCTTTGCGTGTACTTTGTTCTCGGAAGCATCTTCCTGTTGGCTGGCTTCGTATCGCTCTTCCGCATCCGCACGGTCATGAAGCACGATGGAACCAAGACCGATAAACTGGAGAAGCTGATGATAAGAATCGGCATTTTCTCGGTGCTGTATACAGTTCCAGCGCTGCTAGTCATCGGTTGTCTTTTTTACGAACAGGCCTATTTCGATCATTGGATGCTCACTTGGAATCTGGAGATGTGTTCGCGACCGGGACTACAGGCGCGTTACGCGATTCCTTGTCCGATCGGCGACCGAACGAGAAACATAGGAATGAAGCCCGAATTCGAGGTCTTCATGATTAAGTATTTAATGGCCATGATCGTAGGTATCACCAGTAGCTTTTGGGTTTGGTCAAGCAAAACCCTTACCACTTGGAAGCAGTTCTTTAATCATTTACGAGGACGTCGAGCCGAGGTTTATGTTTGAAAACATGTTTGCAATCATCTTCGAAGAAACAGCTTACCGATGTTGACATCGTTTTGCATAAAGCATGGAGCATGAAGCTGTTTCTTTCAAGTATATATCTTGCTTTTCTCCGAGATAAGGCTACAACTATCGCAACGTCCGTCCGTTTATCGTTTGTCGTTTATGATACCACCATTTGAATCTCCCCTTTTACCGGTAAACTTTGAAACTAACCAAAAATGACTGAAAATTTATAGACTGTAAATAGCTTTTTTTTTTTCGATAATTGTAAAAGTACTTGTTTTTTTTTTCATATCATACAATTTATATTGTACAATGGCTTCTCGGAGCATAATACATCTACCATTCTTCACTTTTATATCAAACGAACAAATTTGCATTTATACGGCTTAATTGTTATACATTTTTTCTACAATAATGTAGGCTAGGTCTCTATACGCTTTGCTCAATTTGTTTTTATTCGTAATGTAAGGGAGCAAAAAAGTTGCATTACTCGAAGAAATTGAACGATTTTATGTTTGTTTGATTGTTTGGAAAAGGTATAATTATTGCCGAAATGTGTATCGTTAAAATGTTGTGTTTTTCCTTTTAAGCAAGACTGAATACCAATTCAAATGATATGTTTGAAAGTGTGTTTGAAAAATGATTCTAAAAGTTGACTGCAATGATGATGCTTTTGATGTCCGGTTAATCGCGTCGGTTCGATTTCTGGATAAGCCTTTCATTTCGTGTTCCTAAAATATTAGCCTATATTTTTTATTGAGCGCGCAATAAGGAATAGTGTAATATAACAATTGTCACATGCAAATTCACAAAATTGTGCCAATATTATGATTGCAAGTAATTATTTTGCAGTGCTTACAGTGTATTATTGTGTTGTCGAAAGGATTTTAAGAATGAATCTCATTAATTTCGTAAAATATATGTTGCATACGCGAACGATGTAAATTGTTCAATTATATAATTATTACGGTACCGAAATTCGGGTAGGTACGTCAAAATATGTTGGCCGTTTAATTTGTAAAGCCAACTTGAATTCTTCAACATGCATAATAATTCCCCTTGTGTATTATAATTATTATATTAGAGCCAAAAGACTTGGTGAAAAATTGCGCGCGTATTGTCATCCAAATAACAAATGGATTAGTTATCGCTCTATAAGGCGGCTTGATGTAATAATCATTAACGGGACAAAGTTCGTGAATGTTGATGGCAAATTTTCGTCATTTAATGCGTCTAAATTGAAAAAGCGACTGCCTCAAAAATTATGCATTTAAAAAGAAGCGCAAAAGAATTGCTACTTGGGAAAAAAAAAGTTTAAATCTTGTATATATATATACGAATTTAATTTCACTTTCACGTGTATCATAACGTATTTTTTAATAATCATGTGTGTACATAAAGATCGCCATTAATAATGTACGTTATCGTCGCACTAAGTGCCCTCGCCTTGCCATTGGTTATGTGATTCCGTAGCACCCTTGCTTTTTTTCACCAGAGGTGAAAAATCGCTCGTCACGTAACCAGTGAAGGCTTCATAAAGTGAATATATATGGTAAATATAGATTGTCCGATTCAATTTTTTGTGGACACTTTTACGTATTTTTATACATCGACGGTAACATTTTGTAAAAATGTGTTAATTTTACGTTGCGTTTGGCGAATGAAAGACATCTGTTAACGAGTTTTTTAATACTGTCTTGGTATACTTTTTAAGTAGCGGAAACTGAAAAATGTCCTATTTATAATACTTTTAGGATTACATTTCAAGAATCGACATTATTTTAATCATACGTTCACGTTAAGTTTACCTGATAGTTTACTACAGTCCAGCCAGTTTTTTTCAAAACAAGAATTTTACGAATCTCAGAATCCTGCTCGAAATGATTCCTAGTTTTTTCAATGAATAAATACTGCTTTCATTGAAATTTATTGTAAATATTCTTTGACCAGAATCAAGTAGAATAATTGAATAGCGCGACGTTCGAAAGGTCGATTATTGGTTTGGTTCAATAGAATCATCAAGATTTTGCCCGGTTTTAGCTCAAAAGCATGATTTATACCAATGAATGCGTGTTTGTATGTATGCTTAATGTTATGCAAAATCATGACAGTTATATTTGCTTTATACTCGTCGGTAAATAAAATAACAAATGTAATATCGAATATTGCCTTTATTTTTCAACATCTGCAGCTGGAATTGCATGCTTCAAAATCAATACAGAACCTTCCGGAGACACCGCAACAACGCTCTTGAACGAGTTCAATGTCATCAAGTCTCCTTCAACGTCTTTGTACGCCTTTGGCCTCTTCGATTTCACTTCCGTAACAGGTACCTTGTTTTTGCACAATCTAAATCATTACAGTAGAATTTTGTTAAATTTGACCTACTCAATGGCATGTAAATGGGAATCGACATGGAAGTCGATGTCTTCATACACAGACTCCTCATGTTTTTCCAACCCCCAGGATTCAAACAGCTAGTAAATTTATCGACGGAATGGGAGTCGCTGAATCCATGAATCGACAAGCTTGTTTTCCGGAGGGCGTAGTCGACCTCTCGTTTTAAATTTGCGCTTTCCAAGCGGACCGACGTCGGCAATTTCCTCTTGTGACCGAACTGCTTTCCCAGCATATGTGCCAAGTGGCCTGAAATTCTGCCGTCTGCGATCAAGTAGTCGTAAGAGTTGAAAAGCTTCTTTTTCAATTCAAACTGATCAAACTCGGTATTGACTTTGTTCACGGGAATAATGTCTTTCACGCGAGTGCATTCGCGCTCCCTCGGAAGGTTAACTCGTAGTGTTCCACAGTTGGTTCGTCGTCTCGGCGTCGACCCTTTTTCAAATTCCCGACAAAGAGAGCTGCATCATGGTCCGATGCAACGTAACTGCGAGGAAGGAGCCTGAAAACAGACAAGAACATTTAGTTCTTTTGTTCGTACCACCTCGGAAATTTGAAAAATTAGTACTGAATGAATGCGGCATCATCCAAGATTTCGAATCACATTTTTCATAAGGATCCATTGGTATATAAAGTGCGTTAATCACTTGCGACATTTGAAAATTGAATGAAGAAATTGCTTACATTCGCATCTGGTGCGTCGGGACTTTTGGAATTTTAATACAATTGATATTGACAAGTATCGGGAATTCTTTGGTGCTGAAGAGAAATTTCTTCTTGTCGCTCGTCTCATTGACTACTTTTTTCAAAGCCTCTACGTACGATTTTAATTTCGATTTTGTCAGCCCATTTGTTAGGAATTTGTCGTCCGCTATCTACTTCTTTCTCTTCTTCCCTCTCTAATTTATTTGCCTTTTCCTTCATCTTCTTTTGTGTTTTAAGATTAGGTTCCACTGCTTTTTTACCCTTTTTAACAAACGAATTCTGGCTTTTTCTCTATCTTCTTTTTCTTTGTTTTGGAAACCAGTTCCGATTCGCTTTTGCGCTTTTTCGGGAGTACCATTTTTTCAAGGATTTTTCCATCCGACTTTTGACTTTTGTCGATGTGTGGAGTTTAACTTTGCCTGGAACTCGATCCATTTTCGAAGTGATTTGTATCATTATGTTATAGTTTACCTTGAAAAAAAGAGAATAAACATTAATTATTGGGGGGCTTACTTTTATTCGGTTCGAGATTAACCCGCAAATACAGCAAAAAGTGTGAATTTTCCATCTTTTAATGAAAAAAAAAAACATGAATATAATTGAAAAGGTGGATTTAAAACGTGAGCAGATTTCTCGTAGATGTTATCTTCTTTCTCTATGCAAAATTTTAGGAACTTTTTTTGTCGATCAAACAAAATCTGATGGAATCGTTTTTCAACATTTCAGCGAATAAGAATACAATAAAAAATTGAATTGAAATACCTTCAAATTCATACGTCCTATACCTTAACCCGAGCGTTAACGCAAAATTACTCGTGCACATGGTGCACGAGCAAACAAATGCGAACGCGACAAAATCCTTCCTATTTCGTTTTTTTTAAAAAACGAGACGAAACCGCCCAGAAAAAAAAATGGCGAGGTGCAGCGTCAGCAGCGACATCTACGCCGAGCATTTCAAGATACGCGGAAATTTCAAAGCGCGCAAAACGAACGACTTTGAAAAAAAAACGACATTCCTTCCTCGAAAATGCAGTTTAGGGGACCTATCAATGCTTCCAAAATAACAGAAAGAAAAAAAACAAAAACAAAATGAAGCTGACATGCTTGGGCACTCAAGAAAAACGCAATTACTCTATACCCAATCGCTTCCTCCTTTATCCTTTTTGCCATACTTATAAAACATGTGTAACGATTACATTTCATTCTCTTACAACTTGACGTTTCATAAAAAACGTTTTACATATTTTCGCGACAAATGCCTCAAGATCATGAATTTGTTAAAAAAAATATGTCATTATTGAGTTCATACAACGCCGAACTGATAACACCCGCTCCAACTTTCGCAATCAATTTTTTCAACGGTACTTTCTCGTTTGTGAAAGAAATGAGACTCGCATGAAAGAAATTCTAACAATGCAATTATTGAAACAGTCGAATGAAAATGAAATTTTTCTGTAAGCCCCGAGCATTGATTATTCGACAGAAACTTGACGAATGTGTAACATTTTTTAACTTATTTTTTAACATCCACAGCTGGAATTGCATGCTTCAAAATCCCAAGTAATCGTAACCGTTTGACCAAAAGTGGCGTGACTGCTAAAGTTATAGATATCCTCACGGGTGCAAAAAGTTTGTGCATCGTGTAAGCCACCAGAAAAGTCGACGAGTTGGCGATTGTCGTGTTGAACTGAGCTAATTCGTCGTCGCCAAACGTGATAAACTTGATAACAGGTGTCATGTCAATCCCACTGAAACCATATATACTCATCAACTCAAAGTCATAAAATAAAGACGCGAGAGAGCTTAGTATGCAAATTATTATAGACCTACTTTGACACAGCGGCATAAAATAATCCAAGGGATACTAGAGACATCGCTACATGAAAAACTATAACGGTTTTTCCATAATCCTTGATCATGATTTTCAATCTTTCTCTTTTACTCAAACCAACATTGCCTCCTATTTTTACTTCGCGCTCCAAAAATTGTTTCACTTTTTTCGGTTCTGGCTTTTCGCTCGCAGACTCAGCTGTCAGAAATCGAAAAGGAGTTATCTCATAATAACATCCTGCAATTAAAAATTTTTCATGTAATAAATAACATTTACGAATTTGCGTGAATTATTTTTTACCTTTTCTAAGTACGTGCCTTGTCAAAGCAAGATTATTGTTCAATCGCAGCAATGACAATGCCATTATTAATGATAAAATGTGAAAGCAACAATTTGTTATTGTTTTTTTTTCTCTCGAGACAACAATTTTTCCACCGAATTACGTAACAATGGCAAGCAACGATCGCATGAATTATTATAGTAGCATTGTAACGATAAAACAGTTGATACCACCACGAACGCGGACAAAGTAACGTTTCATTGTAGGTTAGGTTAGGATGAGGTAGAGAGAGAGAGAGAGAGAGAGAGAGAGAGAGAGAGGCTATACACACACGTAGGGTACATTACTTGGAGAGGTTTGGCAAAAATCGTAAAAAAAGCAATACGAAGAATATTTGGAAATGGAAAATGATGTTTTATTAATATGATTTACAAAATACTGTAAAAATGTGAAAATTTGATTATTTTTGTACATGATTACGCATATTCTCAATTAATAAATGTCCAAGTTGCGATTGATTTGTCTTGGTCTCCGAATATCGTCGAGACGTTTTCCATTCGCCAAATGTACCGATGCATTAGAATTAGTATCGGTAATGATGTGGTTTGTATGGACCATCCACGGGCAAGTCGAGATACTTGGCTTGTTCTTCGGTGAGTTTAGTCAGTTTGACTCCCAAATGTTCCAAGTGTAATGCCGCTACTTCTTCGTCGAGCTGGAAAAAATATGCAAGTAATGCGGTGGATGAACGTCATGCGCAATATTAATGGAGGAGAATCGATACCTTTTTCGGTAACATGTAAACGCCAACGGGATACGATTCATGTTTCGTCCACAATTCAATTTGCCCTAGCGTCTGATTAGAGAAGGAGTTACTCATGACAAAACTTGGATGTCCGGTGGCGCAACCCAAGTTGACCAAGCGGCCTTCCGCGAGAAGAATAACGTGCCTGGAACAAGTGGAACCAATGTTTGGTAGAAAATAGTGATTTTTTAATTAAAATTGGGGCGACGATTCGCGTACCTTCCACTGCTCAAAGCGTAACGATCGACTTGCGGCTTGATGTTCACCTTCTTGGTGGCATTTTTCTCGAGCCACTCTACTTGAATCTCGCAGTCGAAATGGCCTATATTACAAACAATAGCGTCTTCGGGCATGTTGAGAAAATGATGAGCCATAATGATGTCTTTGCAACCGGTCGTGGTGACAAAGATTTGTCCCTTCTTCGATGCCTCGTCCATCGTCGCCACCTGCGCAAGGTTGATTTTTCAATCAATCGCTTCTTTCCCCTCCCCTGAGTATGATTTTTTTTTCTTTCAATTGAAACAAAGCATGACTCACTTCGTAGCCTTCCATCGCGGCCTGAAGAGCATTGATCGGGTCGATTTCGGTGATTATTACTCGGCCCCCCAAAGCCTTGAGACTCTGAGCACTTCCTTTGCCAACGTCTCCGTATCCAGCAACGACGCACACTTTACCGGCAATCATGATGTCGACCGCTCTTTTTATTCCATCGACCAGGGATTCGCGGCATCCATAAAGATTGTCAAATTTACTCTAGAGAAGAAGATGGGGAAAAAATTAAAAGTTTTTCATAATCTCTCGTGGATAATTTCAAGTGCCCCCCGACCACCGACCTTTGTAACGGAATCGTTGACATTTATTGCGGGAACCTTGAGTTTTCCATCCTTGAGCATCCGATAAAGATTGTGCACCCCGGTGGTGGTCTCCTCGGTTATACCTCTGCATTCCTTCAGGAGTTCTGGGAATTTCGTGTGAGCGAGATTCGTTAAATCGCCGCCGTCGTCGAGAATCAAATTGAAGGGACGATTGTCCTTGAAAATCAAAGTTTGTTCGATGCACCACAGGTACTCCTCGTCCGTTTCGCCCTTCCACGCGTAAACCGGGATTCCTTTCTTCGCGATTGCAGCAGCTGCGTGGTCTTGAGTACTGAAGATATTACACGACGACCATTGTACCTGACAATTGCCCATTTCTTTGATTTTTAATAAGATAATTGTGCTCTCAAAGATAACTACAAATACGGGACTACGGGACAATATTAGAAGAATCCTATAAATCCGATAAAAATAGCGGGCATTACTCGACAGGTGCCTTGGAGTTTGTAGTCAAAGCCATAATGATATTTAACATAATTTTAATTTTATCTATACAACTTATATTTTACATAGTTTGAGTAAATATAATACTTTTTCCTTGGATATTAGCAGATAGTAGAATGTAAGAATGCTGATAACGCAAATTTATCGACAACACGCATATTTGAGTATTGCATAATTGTACGAAAAGTGGAAATTTTGTTTTTAAAAATTTTCAACGAGTCTATATATTCTCAACTCGATTTAGACAAAAATGAATTCGCGACGAGTCAAAGCTCAGAGTTCGAGAGATAAATCTTTTCGAGTCGAAAAATGCCATTCTTATCGTAATTTTTTAGGAAATATATTTTTGTGTTGAAAAAATCTCACTTCGGCTCCAAGTTCGATGAGAGTCTCGATAAGGACTGCAGTTTGTATCGTCATATGCAAGCAGCCGGTAATGCGTGCTCCTTGCAAAACCTTTTGCGAGCCGTATTTCTTACGAATCGCCATCAACCCCGGCATTTCATTTTCGGCCATTTCGATCTCTTTCCTTCCCCAATCGGCGAGGGAAATATCGGCTGCAAAAGAGTCGATTAATTTCATTAATAATTTCTCAAAATTCACACCACGTGTTCGCGAGAGTCATGGGAAAAAGGACATGATAATTGAAGAATTATAACTTACCAACTTTGTAAGCTGGTTTACTCGCCATTTTAAAAGACGGGACGAATAATCTGAAAGAATGTAACGAAGGAAAAATGTCAAACAATGCGAAAACCGAACGAAAATACTCGGCGCCGTTCGAGAGTGCAAAGCTGAATGCCGGAATGCCGGGAATGAATGCCCGAATGCGCGACTTGGTATAATGGTGTAGTACACACGTGACGGTGACACCACTATCCAAGTATTCGATCGGTAAATAGGATTTCTTTCCAGCTGTTTGTTAATACAACATTCTTTTCGATTTACAAACATTGTACTTGGCGTGCTGCCCCGTTGATGGCCTCTTTTTTCATCTCCGAATTGAATCACGATTGCAAATTCTTATCAAGCAAAAAGTAATCTTACTTACCGACATTTTACGAATCTAAAAGAATTGAATTGAAAATTGCACAATCATGAAATAAATAATAATCACGAATAAGCGAAGAAAAAACAATTACTTTGAACTTTGGATGACTTGCCGTTTTGTTTAAAACACTTGGCTAATAGGTCAGGGGAAGCTGTAGCTACTATATAGATCTCGACAATCATATAAAAATTAAGCCAACATAACTGCGTACTGTTTTTTTCTTGACGAGTCTTTGACTAAAGAAAAGGAAGAAATTCGAATAAAATTCAAAGTTGTATTTTCCTCATTTTCACAATCGCAATCAAGATAATCGTATGAAAATAATATAACGGGGCCAAAACAGGTTATCCGTGTCTTTGAGAAGCTCGAGTCGAGGTTGATATCTCGAAATGAAATGACGTTGAACTGTGTACGAGCTCTGCTGTAGTCTCGATCGAGCTTTTGCGGCGAGTCGTGCGTAAATGAGAAGAACAATGTATAAATCATAATTTAGTGTTATTCGAGCAAGTTTTATAATTTATAATTTATTTGTAGTAGCGACGATGCGAATTTGTATTATTTTACTTTTGCTGGGCATTGAGAATATTTCGTCACGTGAGTAGGAAGAATTTTCATGTATTATAAGACATGAATATTTTTCAATATTTGTCAAAACTGTATGGTAATGAAGCGACGGAGCTATATAGGCTAGAGAGCTGAGAAGAAAACGCGCAGCCTCGCTTTACATGCGATACGTCATATTTATGTTAAACCTTGAACTGCAAATGTTTAAGATGAAACTGATATACTTGTACGCATATTTATGTTTCGAGTAGAGGATGAGACATGCACAACTCCGTCGGGAAAATCCGGAGAATGTGTTAACATAATAAATTGCAAGGCCTTGATGGATATTTTAAGGCAATCAAGGCCTTTTAATTCAACGATTCGAGCATTTTTGCGAGATTCTCATTGCGGCTTTGACGGCAATACTCCCGAAGTTTGCTGTGAAAATGAGGTAATTTTTAGATCTGCGATGCGAATTGAAATTGAAAGAAATATATATATAATAATCGTAGGAGGCAACGAACACGGAAGTTAAAATAACGAATGAAGAAACGACAACGACCGATCGTCCGATAATCTCGAGACCCGAATTCACGACGGCAACGTCAAGTCTGCCAAATTCGGCGGAGCTAGATCCTCCAAACATTTCGAATCATCCGAACTTGAAGCTATTATACAACGAATCGTGCGGCATTATAACGCAAAGGAAAATAATTGGAGGAAAAACGACTGGAGTTTTTGATTACCCATGGATGGCCCTTCTCGCGTACAGGACTTCCCAAGGAAAAGTCGAATTTCGTTGCGGCGGCTCCATCATAAATAAACGATATATTTTGACCGCAGGTTTTTCGAATTTTCCGAACTTTTTTTCCATCTCGTTGTTTGTAATTTATTATCGGAGGGTTTTTGTAATTTCAGCCCACTGTGTCACCGCTCTACCTTCGCGTAAGTATGCGAATTTTATACGAATGCGCGTTGAAATGTGAAATGAAAAGAAAAATTGACGATGCGCTTTAGCTCTGATTTTGGTGGGAGTACGAGTGGGCGAACACAATTTGAATACCGAGCGAGATTGCGACAAAAGCGAAGATAATGACTCGGAAGCCGTTTGCGCCGAAAGATACCAAGATTTGGCCATCGAGAGCGTGCACCATCATCCGGATTTCATGAATCCAAAGTTGCAGAACGACGTTGGATTGATTAGACTGAGCCAAGAGGCAGATTTTCGCCCGCAAAGCGTCAAAGCCATTTGCTTGCCTTTCAACGTCGCTTCGCCTACTTCGAAAAAGGTATAGTATAAGCTTAATACGAACGTATAATAACAATGAATAATAATGGTAATGGTTTATTATTACATAGGTGATAGTGACGGGCTGGGGGGCTACGGAGTCGGGCGAGAGCAGTCGAGAACTCTTGATGGTCCAATTACCTCCAGTTTCGAACGAGGACTGTGCAAGAATTTACGAAAAAAACGCGCAGATATCGTATCGTCAAATGTGCGCCGGTGGCTCGAATCAGCAAGATTCTTGTATCGGCGATAGCGGTGGGCCGCTTCAAACGCCAGGAACTTTCAACGGCACCGTCAAGTTCATACAGCACGGCATCGTCAGCTTTGGCCTGAACAATTGCGGAACCGAAGGATTTCCCGGAGTTTACACCAGGGTCGCTTATTACTTGGATTGGATACTCGATACAATAAAACCATAAACTTGGAAAGATTTGCAATTTTTTGTCCATTAAACCCTGTTTTCATTGCTAATAATAATAATAATAAGCGTGCGTGCTTTTATCGAGGAGGTCAAAGACTTTTCCTAATATATAGTCCTAAAAATGCGACAACTGCTCGAGGAAATCACCATGACGACCCCGACACTAAAGACATTTCGCGAGCATTGATCAGTGGCTAAACGCGCACGGTCGCGAGGCTAAACAATCATGGAACATTGTGGCGCGTCTTTCGTAAATTCCTGTCTGAAAATGCCCGTGGATCCTCGCAGTCGGCAACCGACGCCTTCGTACGAACGTCTTCTGCTGCAGAGTATGAGGCCCAGGATGACGAGGACGACGAAAAGCGAGAAGCAGGGCAAGAACGACGAGTATCGCAACTTGGAGTTGAAAAATCCCCTTGATTCCGTGAAAAGTATGCCGAATTACAAGGAAATGCGCTACTCGACGAACGAGCAGTTCGGGCAAAGGCTCGATCATATTAGAAGGAAGCAAACGATGCTTCTCGAGTACTTGCAGTTTTTGGAGCTGAGAGATGCGGCAGGATGCGCGAGAACGAGAAACAAAGAAGACGGTAGGTTCATTAGTAGACCGCACTCTCGGGGAATGATGAAACAAGAGAAGAACGCGAAGAGCACGGATAGCGACGAGAAATTGAGACTTAAAGGTAACAAGTGCAACATGACCGAGTCCAGGATGCAGAGCCCGTCAGCTTTTTCCTCGCCGAGTTTCGCTGGTTTGACGAACGATCAAGATTTCGTCTCCGCTTACAGGCCGCTCCGATCTTACATGAACAAGTAATTGCATTATTATTACGTATTCGCGCCGCGAGAACGCGTTGAAACGCGTGATTGGCTGGATTTTCAAGTTACAGAGCGAACGACAGGATCGCGAATCTGATGCGATTCGGAGACGTGTTTCACGACGACTCGATCGCAACCAGTGACAGATCTTGGAGCCCCGACAGCGATACTAATAAAAGTCTCGATACCGATCCCGACGTGGCCGCGGAAACGAAAAGCTTACCGCCTCGAAGCCCTAAAAAGTGGAATCCCACTGTACCGAAACCTTTTTCCTTTACTTTGAGGTAACTCAAACTCATTTCACTTTTTATACGAAACCTATATAAGTATGTTTTGTATGTTATTTCAGGGAAGACGCGGAGAAATTCGAGTCTCATTTGGAACAACTGGAGAAAAAGCTTGATTCGAGTTTAAAGAAGGAGAAGAAGAAGAAGAAGAAGAAGAGTCCCGTTAAAAAGAAACGCTCGAAAAAAGTTCCCTTGACTTCGGCTCTCCCTTTGTACGAGAAATTACTGGCAGAGAAGGAAGAGAGGCACGGTTATTATTTATATAGGCATGCATTTTTGCCGTTTAATATCCCAACTTTGATTGAGGCTTTCTTTTTTGCATTACAGAAGCCGGATAATTCGCGAAGAAAGCGCTTTGAGCTTGTTGTCTCAAGTTCGCCCGTTTAAACTCGAATGCGATCGAAGAGCATGGAAATCCTTGTCGCGATCCAGCCCGGAATTGAGCGGCAGAAGGAGCTCTTTGAGCGCATCGTCATTGTTCAAAGCAACGCCTGTTCCGAAATACCTTTCTAGCGCCGCGATGTACGAGCGGATGTTGGAAGACGAATATTTTCGGTAATAAAACATGAGCACTTTCGGAAACAATGAATGATTGCTTCAATTCCGTACTTTTAGTCCCAAAAGATGCGATACTTGCACGTGCGCGTCGTATTTGTAATTTTAAAAACGAATGTGCAAGTATGGATAGAGGACTTTTTTTGGCATAAAAGTACGGAATACATGAAAAATGGTGAGAAACGTGTGATATTAAGATGATGAGAACCGCGACAGGCAGTTGCGGAAAGAAATCCGATCCTTGGAACTGTTGAAATCGTCTTCCTTGCCACCGTCGATGGCCCGAAGACAAAGAGCAAAATCATCGGCGAGTATTTATTCCAAAGACGGGACATCGAAAGATTCGAGCAGCGACAAGTCGCGAAAAAAAGAGGGGAAAAAAGAATGCGCAGAGCCTTTTCAAAGATCGCGCTCGGCGATGGCTAATTCCTTCTCGACTCAACGAAACAATTTGGCTTCTATTTTAAGGTGCCAAGCGTACCGGTATTAACCCCACTGCGTTTCGAATTGCCATTCGTTTTATTGACTCGCCCGATATGATGACACTCAGTTAGCGAAAACAAACTTTTGCAGAGAAAAAGCGGAGCGCGAAATCGAAAAAGAATTGGAAGAAAAAGAGCGAGAGCAGGAAGAGAAGGTACGAAAAACTTACCTGGCTCGAAAGCCAGCCTGGAAGGCGCTGAGATCCGCTGCCAGGTAATACAAAAGTAATGCACGAATTTAATTATTTTTACGCGAAATGCAAAAGCTGGTTTGTCGATTGAAAAAGATTCGAGCACGAAAGAGATGTGGAATTCCGAAACAAGCTACGGCAAAATGAAGCTCGGGAACAGGCCGAGCGGCATCGCATTCAAATGGCAATGATGCTGGATCGCGTGACTCAAATTCCAACGCTCTTCGAGCGTTATTCTCAGGTAAAGGTATATATCAAAGGATTTGAGATTTGGAAAAATGAACAAAGGACGTGTATGCTTTGTTTCAGAGCTTTCGAGATACTTTGCAATTGTATTCAAAGTTGAACATGAGAAATGGAATGCAAAAATCCAAGAAGGAAAAAAAGAAGCAGCAGCAGCAGCAGCAGCAGAAAAAGTATAATAATCCGCGTAATTTCGAAGCGTGGGCCGGTATCGTTGGTGGTAGTAGTAGTAGCCCCAGGCCTCATTCCGGATCCCCCTTTAGTTCTTCCGGTACGGCCACTTCCTCGGGACACCATTCCTCCAAATCATCGAAATCATCCGCCGAGGAGTCTTCGCGCAAAACTATCACGCCAAAGCTCTACAATTTTCATGCCAAGAAGAAAAGCGACCGCGGAGCTTTAAAAGTGTCGATCAACGAAACTGCCGAACTCATCGAGGATAATTATCATATTTACAGAAGACATCGACGAAGCAGTCAAGAAAATGTTGACTCCGTGCTCGATAAGCGCCATGACAATTATTAGAATAAGTACGAATTAAGGTATTTCAATGTTTTTACTTTTTTCAACAAAGGCGTACACGTTAATATGGATTGGAAGAATTTCTTGTTTCAAAAGAATCGCATGTTTGTACTCGAATAAAGTGTAGTAGGTATAAAAAAGTGCAAGTGAAATTTTCAATTTTGAGATGGCAGAAATGCAAAAAATTAGCAGCCAAACACGTGACAAGCATAAAATCGTTTTTTCGTCTTCCATGAATTCGCAGTACTTGGTATTTACAAAGAAGCCTTTGCTTTCTCAACGTTTCATACGTCAAAGTATTTCCGTTTGATTGACATGGTATAAAAATTTCCAATTTAAATATTATTTGCATGATATGACAAAGGCATATGTTAAGAAGAAGAAGCAGAATCAACGATCTGATTTTCTTATATTGCGTACATCAATCAACGGTTTGCGAAACGAAAAATGACGGTAGAAAAAAGTACGTCTTTCGAATAAGCATTTGCAGCGACTATAGGAATCCCAGCTCCGCCCTCGCCGGGATTAAAAGCATCCCCTCTGTACGACAATTGCGCAGATAAATTTGTGACGTCATTTCGAGGGCGTTAACATTCCAAGGCGCAACCCCCTGCGAATATTATCTATATACACCTTTGTATACGAGTGTAAATCAAGTAAAAGCTACATCCAGTTGCAGTTCTATTTGTACCTTTCAACTCAAAAGTGACGGCATCCGTGACGAATCATCCAAAAGTCCGCGTGGCTTAACTTTCATTGACTCGTCCAATACTCGATCAAATTCATTAATCATTAATAAAAAGGGCACATGTTCCAGACTCCGAATTATTGGCAGTGTCGTGTTGGGGACTTGAAAAAGTAGCCAGAGCCGCGTAGAGAGTTTCCGCCGGAAACTCAATAAAATCTTCAATAATTGTTGCTTAAACTCTCTGCGTTAGTCAAGTTTTGTTTTGTTCATGGTGTGTACGTGTTTACATAGTGCAGCAGGTGAAATCTTCGAAGCCGCTTTCGTGACAATAGTGAGGACAAATAGATAAAAGGATCACGTGTCTTAAATGCAATCTTATTTTATAATGGTGAGCTCAACTTACTCGACTAAAAAATTATTCACCTACGGTGAATATAATGACGTCATGCGAGTTTCAACTCAATAATATCAATTGAACTTGATCAACTTTTTCGATCGATAATAATTTAAAGATTATTAATACATTTGTTAGTGACGATATTCTGTTTTCTATATGCAATCAACTTGCGAATGGAATTTTTGAAACAACGATATCCTACTTTGAAAAGGTTGACCGTAATATACTGGACACTCGTGTGAAAACCAATTAGTTGACAGATTTTTCGCGTTACAATTTTCCAGGACGACGCCCCTGTTTCGAGCATTGTTCTTTGACATTCTTTTACCTCATTGTGTTCTTTTCTCTTGGCAAAAGAAGCTGAATACGTCTCTCTTCGAGGGGCGTCGAACGAATACAGAAAAATTGACTTTCTTCACAAAAGTACCTATGGTCTTTTTGTCCTTTTCTCGTTCGATAACATATTTCGATCGTAAGAGAATATTAATTATATCGTTTTCTTTCCTCCCAAGGACACTCGTTATTTGCCAATAATAATTTTCAATGGCGAATAAAAATGGCATTGAAAATGTATGACTTGTAAGCAGATATGCGTAGGTAAAAATAAAAATGCCGATTCTCTGTGCAAAGAAAGTGCGTGGGGCGGGACGGGGCAGGGGGCTTCGAGCAAAAAAGCAATTCTTCATCATCCGCTAGCATCGTTTTCGAGTAAATATTTATTCCCTCTTGAACCGGATGATTTTATTATAACGTACCTCAACCCAAATGCGCAATATCGCAACATCGAGGGTAATCACGAGGGAGGGTCGAGCTACCCTTTGAAACATCGTTGGCTAATAGATCGCGTTCCTTCGATTCGCGAGCTTTTCGCTTTCTTGATAACGCGCGTAGCGTATATTATGTTTGCACATGTTTATTATATCAACTTGACGCTTGAGATTATGAGCCCCCGCAATATCTGCACGTGCGGACCATGTTTACACCCTTCTTAAGCTACCCTTGGTCGAAATTTTAATTATTCGATTCGAACGATTTCTATATCGATAGTAGCGATATTTCATCGAATGCACGGAATAAAATAAGTAAAGAATAAGCAAAGCAACGACGAGTCCCTCGAGATTTGCTCGGAAAATTTTCGCATGCGCTTGAACGCGGCGGGGCGGATACCGGTATCTTCGACTCCTCTTCTTGCTCGGCTACCGCTTCTCCTTCTCGCTTCTCGCCATATTCTTCTTTGTCTTCCTCTCGCCACGGGTATATATCTGTTTAGCTATAGAAGTATAATTTCTTCATAGTGATTGACACTTTGTAGCCGTACCGAAGAGCGGCGCGTTGCGGTGCAAAGTACTATTGGGGTGTGGACCGCCACCGCCGCCTGGCAGTCAGAGTCAGTCAGCCACCCCTAACTCAATCACTACCTATAATGCCGCAATTTCTCCATCATAATCGCGTTACGCTTTCTCTCTCTTTCTCTCGGCACCTTTGCTTTGGTTATGCCCCAACGATGCGCTGCGCATCGCGTCAGGAAAAATTTCAAAGAGCTTACATCTTTTTCGGCAATCCAAGCCGCGGAATATTGTTGCTTTTTTGGGGTAAACGCGTTGAAAAAAGGTAATGGAAATGAATGGATTGAGAGTTTGAGTTGTGTCGCAAGGCGCACGGAATGGAAAAAAGAAGCTCGGAGAATTGCCAGGAGACGGGGCAAAAAGGATATCCGGCGGACGATTGGAAGACTTCCTCCTTGAAGAGCAATCTTGTGGTAATTTCGTTTAGCGGTACGACGAATTTCCGTGCCTATTAACATGCATCTAAATAAACCATTACAATTCTCATAACCGCAATTATGGGCTTCGACTTGGAATTAGAATGACGATTGCTGCGGCAATTAGCGCGCGCTAATGATCGACTATAACGATCTATAACGATTTCCCGCTCGCGTGCGCGGGGGGATCTGAAATCAGAATCAATAAATGTACGAGTAATCGGGCCAAGTTATTGGGGCAAAAGATGAGAGAGAGGTTGATTGATATTCAAATTATAGGGCTGAGGCGAAAGATAGCGATGACGACGAGCTTCTGATACGATTTCCATCTTCTGGCCTGGCACACCTGCAGTGGCTTTGATGGGGTAAAGAATATAGTAGTATATATAGACGCGTGTAACGACGACTACGCGAAAGGTCGTAGCAGTTTAGCAAAAGTCAGAGGCACTTACACTGAGCCGCAAGTATATGCCGACGCGAGCTACGCGGAAGAGAGGATACCGCCCACTGAATGAAGCCTGTCATTTGCAGGTTTCTTCGCTTCATTCAATACAAGTATCCAGAAATTTCTCTTTGCTACGTGCCCGCCAAACGTTTTCCTCCTTTTCCTTCGTCATCAACCTCGACTTTTCTACTTATTATTATTTCTTTTTTTTTTCCCCAATCTCAAATATACATATATATTGTTCAAGACTTCCTCCGAGTTGATGCGCAGAAACGTTTATCTTACTTGCAGAAAACGTCATGTACTCTTCGCCAGATTATAGACAAGAATCATGGCTTCGTGACGGTAAGTTGTATAAAACGTAAATTTGATGATTTGTAAAAATAAAAAGGCAATTTCGTTGAAATGCACTTTAGGCAACGACGTGAAAGTAGACAAGTCGTCGAGTAGAGGATGCAACGGTCAGGAAAATTATTATCCTCCGTATCAGCAAGTGCTGCAATCACGAAATGCATCAAACGCCAATCAAGATTTAGAGTCTACCGCTTCGAGATCTTGTTTCAGGTATTATCAATAATAGCAATTATTGCTATTATTTAAGTTGATGTCGACGAAATGATTGGTACCGAGTTTTTCTTTTCAATATATAGCAGCAATGGATCGAGTTCTCGCGGTAGTGGCGCTCTGGCCACTGAGGTCGCTGTCAAGGAAGAACCGATCGCCGACAAAGAATACTCGGAGCAGTTGTCTTTGATGAGTGATACATCGTTTAGTCATGGAAATGGTCAAATCGGTGAGTCTGCCGTTCTTGAATATTCCGTGAATTTCACTGCAAACAATTTTGCGAAAGAAAAAAAAAGAAAGAAAATTATTAGCGTTGTTCCAGCGAGGAGGTCTGCAGCTTGTTCGGCCACGTCTCATAATTACAATCCCCTGGCAGTTATTGAAAGTGTAAAATATTCATAGCGCATCATGCTACTAATTTTTAGCTTTCCGAGCCCCAAGAGAATTTTGCCTGAGAGTAAGCGGATTTGCGTTGCTACTTTTAACCCTTTCGCAATTAAAAAACTATGAAATATTACTGAAAACGTTTAGTCAAGGAATTGCGGAAAAAGAGTCGAGCACTGTACTCGAGTTAGGCTTGGCATTACGACAACGTTATTATTGCAAACAAATCATTTGTTTGTCATCGTTCGCCTTTGCACCACTGTCGCATACATAATACACGTATTCATCAGCCTTTTACTCTCGTCATACGTATCTCTGCGCGTGACGTTACTCGCTCGCAACCCCCATTAAGCAGCTTTAAATATTAATTCATGATTAGTATTCAGAAAAATGTAGAGAGGCCCCCTTGATATCGATATATCTCGTCGTCTCTTTGGGAAACCGAAAAAACTTGTCTTTCATTATTATATGCATTTGTATTATAAGCATGATGTCAACTGGATGAAAGGAGCCGACTTGAAGTGAACGAGGGTTTACGAGGTATTATACACGATGCTATGGAACGTATTTGATATTTTGGATGAGCAGGATTGGACTTGGTTCAGCGGTCAACGAGACCCGAGGCTTCGTAGTAGGGTGTAGATTAAAATTAATCACTAGTTAATGTAGTCAGCGGTTTCGTTGGGCGGTTACGCTTTCCAGCATAGGGGTCACGGCGTAATGCTAGAGATAATACGGTGAAATCAAAATTGCTTTATTAATTCTTTTTCGACTTGAACAAAACTCGACGTGCATTTCGCACGTTAAATAAGAAGGATCGGAGATTTTTATGCAAATATTGCAGGCCAAAAGAAAAACACAAATGTTATTCTCGTTCGTAGGGAGAATGAATCGTTGTTTCCTTCGGAGCCAAGGGAGAGCCGATGCTCGATTATTTTTACTCGTTCGTCGTTCTTTCCTTTCAACCCCCTTGGTCCGAGTTGAAAGCATCCTTCAATAATTTAATTACTTTTACGCATGCCCACAAATGCGTTTCTCTCTCTCGGTAATAAGAAGACTGGCTCAACTCATTTTATACCTCTTTTCCCCTTTACTGGGCTTTTCTCGATTTTTTTTTTTTTTTTTTTTTTTTTTTTACTTCGCAGCGCCTCTTACGGGCATACACTCTCACTC